>PVHT021183554.1:1603812-1637030 GCA_004024745.2 Catagonus wagneri
TGCAGCACCCTCCCCCCCCCCAATTTTTTTTTCCTCTTTATTCATGTCTCCAAACTCTGTGTGTGGCATTTAGCATCCTTTTGATGGGTATGTGTAGAGGAGTGAGGAGAGGTTATTTGTAATAAATGTTTTATTTAATTTTTTTCAGCCAAAATGCCCATGGTTGATGATTTGGCTTTTTTATGACACTTTTAAACTGAAGTTTAACTTTTATCTTTTTATTTTTTTTTTAAGAGTCTTTAACAAACAATGTTTTCTTTTTTGGCTGCCTTTTTTGTGACATATGGAGTTCCCAGGCCAGGGATCAGATCCAAGCCACAGTTGTGACCTGTGCCTCAGCTGCAGTAACACTGGATCCTTAATCCACTGTGCCCTGCCAGGAGTCGAACCTGTGTCCCATCGCTCCAGAGATACTGGTAATCCCATTGTGCCACAGCAGGAACTCCTGAAGTTTCACCTTTTTTTTGTCCTTTTTTTAGAGTCGCACCCACAGCATATGGAGGTTCCCAGGCATATGGAGGTTCCCAGGCTAGGGGTCTAATCGGAGCTGTAGCCGCCAGCCTACGTCAGAGCCACAGCAACGCGGGATCCGAGCCGACTCTGCGACCTACACCACAGCTCACGGCAATGCCAGATCCTTAACCACTGAGCGAGGCCGGGGATTGAACCCGCAACCTCATGGTTCCTAGTCGGGTTCATTTCTGCTGTGCCACGACGGGAACTCCCCAAGTTTCACTTTTAAAAGCAGAATGTTTTTAGTTTTGAATTCTACTAGTGAAGTCATATAGTTAAGTAAGGTTTCCCTTTACTATATGGTAGATAATACATTTTGTTCCTTCTCCCTTTAGGAAGAACACCTACTTCATGTCTGTTTTTGGATACGTGACTTTTCTTCATCTTCTGCATTCCTAAGTTTTAGTACAGTGTCTGTAAAAGCAACAGAATGGATTTTAAAACTTAAAGTCTGTGTACCTTCTAACCTTTAAGTTGATGAATGTGTTTTTCCAGTGTATATAGTTAAAGTATGAATTTATAGTATTGAATTTAATTTGTTGTCGTTATGTTTCAGTATGAAAACCCATGGACAATCCCAAATATGTTGTCAATGACGAGAATTGGCTTGGCTCCAGTTTTGGGCTATTTGATTATTGAAGAAGATTTTAATATTGCACTAGGAGTTTTTGCTTTAGCTGGGCTAACTGATTTGGTAAGTTGTAAAGGCACTCCCCCTATTTTGCTCCCTGCGAATCCCGGGGTCTCTGCTTCACTGAAATAACACAGCCTCAGTATGCTTTTCCCTCGAAAGAAACCCTCAAGATGAATTTCACCTAGTACTTGCATAGGGTCTTGTCTTTAGCACCTCTGTGGGACTCTATTCTTTATATGATCTAAGGAAGGAAGTGGAGGTTGTAGAGGCACATAGGAGAGGATGCTTTTTTAACTTTTTTTTTGTCTTTTTGCCTTTTCTAGGGCTGCACTCGCAGCATATGGAGGTTCCCAGGCTAGGGGACCAATCAGAGCTGTAGCCGACGGCTTACGCCACAGCCATAGCAACACGGGATCCAATCTGCATCTGCAACCTATACCATAGGTCATGGCAACACCAGATCCTTAACCCACTGAGCGGTGCCAGGGATTGAACCCGCAATCTCATGGTTCCTAGTCGGATTCATTAACCACTGAGCCACGACGGGAACTCCTTTTAACTTCTTCATAAAAGAAAAAACCCTAGAAATTCTCAAAGAGCCAAGTACTTAAGGAATAGCAATAAAGGAGAGAAGCTGTGAGGCTGTTTTTTCTACTTATGTAAGAGAGTGAAATACTCTGATCTGCAGCAATAGTTGGTTTTACTTGTGGAGAGGGAAACACTGGACCGTGTGTTGTGACCAGGGAGTTTGTAGAGGCCAGATCTCTGCTGGCAGGAGGTCATAGGCACCCAACAGCTTTGGTCCCTGATTGCTACTCCACACTCCTGACCACCTTACAAAAGACCTGGCCCTAGGTGGGCACTGGGCATCCGTCTTCCACTCTTCCAACAGAGGGACAAAGGAGAAAGGAGCACCTTGACACCACTGTCAGTTTGGAGGGAAGGAAAGATTCATTCAAGTTATCTCAAATTAGAACTTGAAAGATAAATTTGTAAGAAGGCTGCACTATGTATTATAGGCTTTTGTGGACTGGCTAGTCATTATCATGTATGACATTATTTGTATTTATCACCCACCCTATTGCATAAAGGGTTTGAAATGGCTTGTAAAACTGCATATCCTACAAAAACGCAATTGAAGGAAGTAGGGGAAAGGTAGAGGAGAATTTTTAAATCAGTATGAAAGCATGTAGAAATAGATAGTGTATATATGTGTTGCATATTCTTGTACAAGGATAGATATTGTGTGTATATATTGTATATTCTTGAACAAGGATAGATATTGTGTGTATATAATGTATATTCTTGAACAAGGCTGGTCTGAGATCCAAGGGAGGATGCTGCCTCATTAAATTGATGTATGTTTGAAAAGCTTTGCTCAATGTTTAGGGAGAATAAAGAGAAGCTAACTTTCTATTATAAGTTGTATAGCATCATTGTTTGTGGCACCAGCTATTCCCTTTGAGGTTCATAGGAACAAAATTCCTCCTGCCCAGGAGCATTGCTGAGTAATGTAGAATTAGCTAAGGGTTCTGCAGGATAAAAAAGGAGGGAGGGCGTTTGTATTCTTGCATAGCATTTCCTAATATGCATCAAATACAGCCTCTCAAAGGGCTACTCCCCTCTTTTTCTGGCATTTAGTTCCTGTCATAACCACTGCCTATTCTCACAATCTCTCCTTTTGTCCCAGATTTTATCTCGGAAGTATGAGGGTCTCCAGGTCTGTCAAAGGACATTATACTGATAATAGATTTTTTTTTTTTTGGTAGTAGGCAAGATCTTTTGCAGTTACTGGATTTGCTCTTTTTTTGTGTGTAGTTTTTGTTTGTTTGTTTGTTTTTTAGTTGCCACATGAGATTGCAGTATTCATTGAATGGGCGAGGCCTCAGTTACACTCTTCTAAATATATGAGAAAAGAGTGGAAACCCGAGGCATCATATTCCCTCGCGGTTTTGATGTGTTTAGAGTGGCCGCTGGGCAGATGACTGAACTAATGGAATATATATTAATGGACTGGGTATGTCGAGTGAGAGGAATTAAATATGAGTGCTAAGCTATTACCTTTTTTTCCCCTTTTCAGCAAGTAGGTGCCTGGAGGTTAACGTTTTCTGTGTTGGTCAATACTCAGGGTAGGACAGGGTTTGTGGGAAAAGAGTTGTTACGCCTGTCCACCTAGAGGTAACAGCTGGGTAGCTGAACACAGTAATTTGGGAATGGAGGAAGTCATGGTTAGAAATAGATTTGAGTCATCATCATATAGATAGAAGGTTAAGTCTGGATGAAATCATCTAGGCTGTGGTAAAAGAAGAGAAAGGGTCAGAGAAAAGAGCGATAAATGGAGCAGTAGAGAAGGAGCTGGTAAAGGACCCTGAGAAGGTATAACTGGTGAGAAAGGAAGAAAATTGAGCAGTTAAGGTGTCCCAGAAGTTAAGTGAAGAAATTACTTCAATTGTGTTGAGGTCAAGTAAGCTAAAAATGTAGAATTCATTGGTGGCCTTTATGAGTGAGAGTGGGACGATCAGAGTGGGTTGGTGAGCTTGTGCAAGGTGGTGATAGCAATGGATGTCACTTTGAGGAAGTTTTACTTCAAGGGAATAGAGAAATTGAGAAGGGTAGGGTTTTTTGTTTTTTGCTTTTTAGGGCCACTCCTGTGGTATATGGAAGTTCCCAGGCTAGGGGTCGAATTGGAACTACAGCTGTTGGCCTACACCACAGCTACAGCAACGCGGGATCCAAGCCACATCTGTGACCCACACCACAGACAGCTCATGGCAACGCTGGATCCTTAACCCACTGAGCAAGGCCAGGAATCGAACCCACATCCTCATGGATACTAGCTGGATTCATTAACCGCTGAGCCAGGAAGGGAACTCCCAAGAGGGGTAGATTTTAAAGAGATATATACTGGGGACATTTTTGTTGTTAATTAACTAATTAATTAAATGGCTGAGTAGGAAAAGAGATTGATGATGCAGGGGAGGTGGGAAGAAGGAAGCAACTCAAGGTGAGAAGGCCTGGGATCAGGGATCAGGGAAGGCAGCGAGAGTATGAGTGCCTGCTGGTAGGTGGTAGATTTGGAGGTGGGAACATGAAGGAGGGGTGACAGAGTTTCTGTTTTTCAAGGAGATATAGACATAGTCAAGAGCTAGAGTGAGGCTTTGGAAGAGAGGGAGTCAGTTTGAGGTAAGAGCAGACAGTATAAAAAGAGAAGGTAAACACAGGGAGCAGGTGTAGGTTTGCCACCAGCTTTGAGTGCCCATGGGAGATTTGTGATTATGAAAAAGTGAGGTCAGGAGTTCCCATCATGGCGCAGCGGGAACGAATCCGACTAGGAACTGTGAGGTTGCGGGTTCGATCCCTGGCCTCCCTCAGTGGGTTAAGGATCTGGCGTTGCCGTGAGTTGTGGTGTAGGTTGCAGACATGGCTTGGATCCTGTGTTGCTGTGATCTGGCGTTGCCGTGAGTTGTGGTGTAGGTCGCAGATGCGGCTCAGATCCCGCGTTGCTGTGGCTGTGGCGGAGGCTGGCGGCTACAGCTCCCATTAGACTCCTAGCCTGGGAACCTCCATATGCCGTGGTGCGGCCATAAAAGGACAAAAAGACAAAAAAAAAAAAGTGAGATCAGTCAGCTCATGTATGTGTTTTTCTTGATCAGTGTTACACTAGAGCCACAGCAATGCCAAATCCAAGCTGCATCTGCAACCTACACCGCAGCTCACCGCAACGCCAGATCGTTAACCCACTGAGCGGTGCCAGGGATCTAACCCGCAACCTCATGGTTCCTAGTCAGATTTGTTAACCACTGCGCCACGATGGGAAGTCCCAAAGAGCAAGTTCTTAACCATTTTCCTGTAGGACACGCTGTCCCTTAGGTCATTGGAGGTGTTCCCTGGTGGCTCAGTTGGTTAAGGATCCAGCATTGTTACTGCTATGGCTTGGATTTGATCCCTGGCCCGGAAACTTCTGTGAGAATGTGGCTCTCAGAAAGTCAGTGGAATACTTGAGATATGGAGGACTTATTTATCTTTTAAAATGTACCATATTAAATGATGTCTAAATTAATTTGATCTTCTCCCTTGGAAATAGGACATTTGTCGAAGCCTAAAATTAAATGAGTAAATGCCAAGTGGGGACTTGGAAAGTCAAAAATATCTGCCTGTTTTTTTTTTTTTTGCTTTTTAGGGCTGCACCTGTAGCATGTGGAGGTTCCCAGGCTAAGGGTCCAATCAGAGCTATAGTTGCCGGCCTACACCACAGCCACAGCCATGCCAGATCCGAGCCACGTCTGTGACCTACACCACAGCTCACGGCAATGCCAGATCCTTAACCACTGAGCGAGGCCGGGGATCGAACCCACAACCTCACGGTTCCTAGTCGGATCTGTTTCTGTTGCGCCACGATGGGAACTCCAGTATATCTGCCTTTTTAAATGGGAATAGGCGATACTTGGTTTTAGTCCATTTGATGGCTGCAGGGGGGCCTGGATATTTTGGCTTAAGACTGAATATTTAAATATTGGCAATTAATATATATTTTAAAAGTTTCTGGGTGGGTCGAACAAAACAAGCCTGCAGGCCCCTTTTGCCCATCGACAACCAAGTATGACCTCTGTTTTAAGATATAGTTTGTTGGAGTTCTCGTTGTTGTGCAGTGGAAACAATCCGACTAGGAACCATGAGATTGCAGGTCTGATCCCTGGCCTCACTCAGTGGGTTAAGGATCCGGTGTTACCGTGATCTGTGGTATAGGTCGCAGACGTGCTCAGATCTGGCGTTGCTGTGGTGTGGGCTGGCAGCTGTAGCTCTGATTAGACCCTTAGCCTGGGAACCACCATATGCCTCAGGTGTGGCCCCAAAAAGCAAAAAAATAAAATATAATTTGTTTCCGTAAATAGTGAATAAGTAATTTTCATATCAAAAATTTTAAGTAGGTCGGGTACAGAGGATTTGAGTTTTTATTTAAATACAGGTAGTGCACATATAGTCAAACATGGAATTAACAGTGGCACTAAACAAAAAAATAATTGAAAACTAGCAACAGAACTTCGGGAGCTGGATATTATAGAAAAGTAGGTACGAATGAAAAATAGAAAATATCACAATTAAAGGGTAGTCCTTGCAAGTAAAAGCAGCTTTTTGGGCTCTAGTGAAATAGCCCCAGGCTCAGGAGAGGGAGCTCTTAGTCCAAGCTCTGTCAGTCATGCTGCCATTGAGTTTTATTCGGGTCCTTTACATCTCTGAATTTGTTCATCCCCCAAAGGGACATTGTGAAAACACTGAGAAATAGCTGAAGTCCTCGAGAAAGAAAAGTACTGTAGAAAAGTGAAGTTGTTTTTGAACAGTTGGTAATTTAAAAGTTTAATGTGTACCAGTAAAACAAGTTTTGGGGTAAGAAACAGAAGAGCTTCTGTCTACATTTTTATGAAAGTATAGTTGTTATTCTGGTGTCTCTTAACCTTCAAGATATCTACTCTGTACTTGTTATGAAATTTATTTAAAAAATAAAAAACTTCTATTTTCAGTTGGATGGATTTATTGCTCGAAACTGGGCCAGTCAAAAATCAGCTTTGGGAAGTGCTCTTGATCCACTTGCTGATAAAATACTTATCAGTGTCTTATATGTTAGCTTGACCTATGCAGATCTTATTCCAGGTAAGAATGCCGTCGTGCATACTTGTAAATAGTACAGGGAAGAATGACATTTATCAGCTTAGGATTTCTCTTGATTGAGAGACAAATAATTTTTGTTCCAAAAATGCTTTTCAACTTTAAACTGTTTCCCTAATTTTAAACTATTGAACTGTTTTGCTTGCCAAGCTATTTGTTTTACTTTAGAATTTGTCTTTGTTTTGCTAGTAGAATATGGTGTTTTGTTCGTAAATTTATTTAAAGTTAAAATTGAGCAAAAACTTCATGGTGCCAATTCATATTACCTTAGGGAAACTTTTGAAACAATTTTAATTCTTAATGTCTCGCTTTTTGAAAGCAGTTTAAAGTTTTCCTAAGTCTAATAAGTTCAATTTAATCTTAAGTGAGAGTTCTGAAATCCTAGAGATATCTATAAAATTTCAGATTGTTATTATTACTTAGACACTGTTACACATTTCAAATAAGTGTAGTTTGTACATTTCCTGAATACTTTGTAGCAAGATTTTATGATCTTTTGTATTGTCAATTTGTATGTGCTTTTCTGGTTGTTCATTTTCTGCTGCAGTTGTGTTTCTCAGTTTTTATCCTTTGGTTCAGATTAAACTTTATTTCTAAGAGTTAGACTCTGCAAATACTGACATTTGATTGAAAGAAGTAGAGTGGTCTTTCAGTCTAGTGTAGTCTCAATCTAGAGATCTCTTTCTCTACCTTTAGGCTTTTAAATCTGCACAGCAAATTTAAAAATAAATTACTGTTTATTTACTTCTTTGAAAGTCAAGTATATGGTTGAGGGTATTGAAGAGGCAGGGGTACACTGTAAGTAATCTAGATAATTTGTTGGAAAAATATCCTAAGTAACATCTGTTAACATCCACAATTAAAATGAACGTGTATGTGTGTGCGTATGTGTTGTGTGTTTTCATACTTCCCATTTTTCAGTTACTGTTTTGTTGCATTGGTTTACAAAGATTGGCTGGGTATTTCCCTGTTGTACGTAGAAATTGGTTCCAGGTTTTGGTATATGGATAATGTTGATACCATTGGTATAGTTTACTGTCCAAGTTGAGACGTCCCTTCATTATCATTTTGGAAACTTCTGTTTTCTTTGCCTTTTTTTTGGTTTTTAGATCCGCACTCGCGGCATATGGAGGTTCCCAGGCTAGGGGTCGAATTGGAGCTACAGCTGCGGGCCTACACCACAGCAACGCCAGATCCGAGCCGTATCTGCAACCTACACCACAGCTCATGGCAATGCCAGATCCTTAACCCACTGAGCGAGGCCAGGGATCGAACCTGCAACCTCATGGTTCCTAGTTGGATTCGTCAACTGATGCGCCACGACAAGAACTCCATGGGAACTTCTGTTTTCTATCTTGTGTGTTGGAACTGTTTTTCAGGCTCCCATATTCTTATTTTTGGTGGAGTGGAATCTCCTGTGCTAGGATGCAATGTGGCAGCCAGGTTTTTAGAGGTGTATGATGCCTTTATTCTACAGACATCTAAATTGTCTTTATTTTACCCTTCATACTCGATTGAGATTTGAACTGTGCATAATTTTCAATTACAGGTTATTTTCCTCAGCGTTTTAAAGACCCTGTTCTGTAGATTTCCAGATTCCATCTTGCTGTTGAGAAGTCTCATGCAATTCTGCTGTCTTTTCCTTTATATATGATTATATTTTGTATTAGAAAGTTTTTAAGAGTTTTTACATTATCCCTAGTTCCCATTGTGGCTCAGTGGGTTAAGAACCTGACATTAGCGTCCTCGAGGATGCAGGTTCTATCCTTGCCCTCAATCAGTGGGTTAGGGTCTGGCATTGACACAAGCTGTGGCATAGGTCACAGATGTGGCTCAGATCTGGTGTTGCTGTGGCTGTGGTGTAGGCCTGCACCTGTAGCTCCAATTCGACCCCTATCTCAGGAGGGGTATGCTATAGTTGCAGCCCTGCAAAGAAAAAAAAAAAGATTTTTTACATTATCTCTAGGTGGTGATTTAAAAGATTCTCTCTCTCTTTTTTTTTTCTTTTTCAGGGCCCTAGTTGCAGCATGTGGGAGTTCCCAAGCTAGGGGTCGAATTGGAACCATAGCTACTGGTCTACACCGCAGCCACAGACCTTGGGATCTGAGCTGCATCTGCAACCTACACCACAGCTCATAGTAAGCCAGATCCTTAACCCACTGGATGAGGCCAGGG
Organism: Catagonus wagneri; assembly: GCA_004024745.2. Taxonomy (NCBI): domain Eukaryota; kingdom Metazoa; phylum Chordata; class Mammalia; order Artiodactyla; family Tayassuidae; genus Catagonus; species Catagonus wagneri. The sequence goes on from PVHT021183554.1 coordinate 1,612,799, forward strand.
ATCGAACACACATCCTTTTGGATACTAGTCGGGTTTCTGCTGAGCTACAACGGGAACTCCCTCTCTTTTTTTCTAATTAAAAATTTTTAAAAATTTTATGGCTGCACCCGAGGTGGTATGTGGGTAGTTCCTAGGCCAGGGATTGAGTCTGAGCCATAGCTGTGGTTTATGTTGCAGCTGTATCAATGCCAGATCCTTTAATCTACTACTGAGCCAGGTTGGGAATCTGAACCTGCACCTCCGCAGGGGGGAGACCCAAGCTGCTACAGTCAGATTCTTAATCTACTGGGCCACAGTGGAAACTCCTAAAAAATTACTCTCTTAAAAATTAATTTTCTGGGAGTTCCTCTTGTGGTTCAGCAGTAACGAACCCAGTTAGTGCCATGAGGATATGGGTTCAATCCCTGGCCTCGCTCAGTGGGTTAAGGATCTGGTGTTGGCCTGAGCTTTGGTATAGGTCGCAGATGTGGCTTGGATCCTGTATTGCTGTGGTTGTGGTGTAGGCCAGCAGGTACAGCTCCAATTCAACCCCTAGCCTGGGAACTTCATATGCTGCACTTGTGGCCCTGAAAAGTAAAAAAAAAAAAAGTTTACTTTTACTTGGAGTTTGCTCAGAATTTTTTGTTTTGTTTGTTCATTTTGTCTCCATTTTTGTTTTTAGGGGACTCTTTTGACTGTACATGCAGCATGCGAAAGTTCCTGGGCCAGGGATCAAACCTGCGCCACAGTGGTGACAGTGCCAGATCCTTAACCTGTTGAGCCAGCAGAGAACTCCTGCTTAGAATTTTATTACATTGGATATTGAATTTTATGAAATTTTTTCTTCTGTATTATTTTTTCCCATTAAGCTTAACGTGTGGTGAATTACATTATTGATTTTCTAAAATTAAATTGACCTGACATTCCTGTTGTAAATCCAACTTGGTCATAGTATATTTTGAAGATATTGCTGTATTTGGTTTACTGATATTTTGTTGAAGATTGTACTTATAGAGTCACAAGATTGACCTGGAATTCTTTTCTTCAAATATCCTTGTTAGGTTTTAATATCAGGTTTATACTTAGGTCATAAAATGAATTTGAGGAGTGTACTCCCCGTCCCCCATTCTTGCGAGATGTTTGTGTGAGATTGCAGGTATTCCTTCTTTAAATGTTGGTAGAACTTGTTGAAATTATTGAGTCCTGGAGTTTTCTTTGGGAAAGAGCTTTAAAATAGGTGGTTCAGTTTTTTATTTTTTTTATTATTTTATTTTATTTTTGTCTTTTTGCCTTTTCTAGGGTCACACCCGCGGCATATGGAGGTTCCCAGGCTAGGGGTCTAACAGGAGCTGTAGCCACCAGCCTACACCACAGCCACAGCAACGCGGGATCCGAGCCGTGTCTACAACCTACACCACAGCTCACGGCAACACTGGATCCTTAACCCACTGAGCAAAGCCAGGGATCGAACCCACAACGTCTTGGTTCTTAGTCGGATTCGTTAACCACTGAGCCACGGCAGGAACTCCCTTTTTTGTTTTTTTTTTTCTGATTCAGTTTTTTAAAAATGACTATAGGGTGACTCACTTTTTCTGGTTCATCTTTAGTTTTGCCAGTTGTAACTTTTTTTTAAAAAACTTGTCTGTTTCAACTACATTAAAAAATTTACCAAAAGTTGTTTATAGTATTAATATTAACTTTGATGACTATAGGATATGTAGTTATGTCCCCCTTTTTATCCTGTTATCAGTTATTTGTCCCTTCCTTTTTTTCTTTGACTTGTCTTGCCAGAGATTTGTCAGTTTTATGAATCTTTGAAGAACCAGCCTTGAACTTTGTCAAAACTCTCTGCTATGTTTGCTACTTCATTAGATCTTGCTCTTTTACTTTGTTATGGCCACAGCCATGGCATATGGGAGTTCCTGGGCCAGGGATTGAATCCCAGCTGCAGTTGTGACCTGAACCAAAGCTGTGGCAGTGCTAGATCCTTTAACCCACTGTGCTGGACTGGTGACTGAACCCACACCTCTGTAGTGACCTGAGCCGCTGCAGTCAGATTCTTAACCTAACCTACTCTGGTGGGAACTCCAAATATTGCTCTTTTATTTCTATCTCCTTTGGTTTTCCTCCCTGTTCTTTTTCTAAATTCTCAGAAAAAGAATTTTTTCTAGTTTAGTAGAAAGATAATGGGAACCATAGATCTAATTTAAGTTTTTCTAGTAGTTATATTCAGAGTGAGAAGAAACAGGTGAAGTGTGTGTGGGTGGTTGCACTCTGGCTACAGCTGGGGACAGAGTGCCCTGAGCACGCACTGCTGCCTACACCACCCCTTCCCCATTTTAATAAAATGTTTTATTTAACCCACTAGATCAAAACTTGTCGTTTTATGATATTCTAAAAAAAATCATTAATGAGATTTTTTTTCATACCCTTCTTCAGGAGTTTTGTACTTAACACCTCTCAATTCAGACTAGCTGCATTTTCGGTTCTTTATCTTTTTGCGTGGTTAGTGGCTGTTGTATTGAACAGGACAGCTGCAGATGGATGTTTAACTCATTCCTATTTAGGTTTTCTTTTTTAAGGTTTGCACTTAAGTCTATACATTTTCCTGTAAGTACCCATCTCACTGTGGCTCATATGTTGGTATTAACGTCCTTGTCATTGTTGAGTTCAAAGTGATCTCTTTTCATTATGATTTTTCTTTGGCCTGTGGTAGTAATAAAAAATATATTTTTTGGAGTTCCTCTGATGGCTTAGTGGGTTAAGAACCCAACTAGAATCTGTGAGGTTGCAGGTTTGATCCCTGGCCTTGCTCAGTGGGTTGTGGATCCGGTGTTGCTTGGAGCTGCGGTGTAGGTCACAGGTGCTGCTCGGATCTGGCTCTGATGTGGCTGTGGCTGTGGCGTAGGCCTCCAGATGCAGGTCTGATTCAACCCCTAGCTTGGAATGCCACTGCTGTGGCTCTAAAATGACCAAAAAAAATCCTAACTTGTGGGATTTTTGGGTATGTTTTTGTTACTGATTTCAAGCGTAATTACCTCATATTCAGAGAACATACTCTGCGATTTTAGCCCTTCAGCAGAGAGTATGCAGTCAAATTTTAGGAACATTTTATGCATTTTTCAAATGAATATGTGTTCTGCAGCCTTTGTTATGATATTCTACATATGTCCAGTTGTTCAAGTTTTTTATCCCGGTATTAAACCTAACTCTTTACTGACTTAATTTTTACTTTTGGTTTGCTTTTGTGTTACTGAGAAAGTAAAGTTTCCTACTGTGTGTCTAGTTTTCTCTTACTTTGTAGCTCTGATTTTTGCTTTATGTCTTTTGAAGTCATACTGGTAAGTGCATATAAATTACAATTGTTATGTCTTCTTCGTGAGTTGAATGTTTTATTTTGATATAACCTTTTATATCTCCAGAAATGATTTTTGCCTTGACGTCTCTTTTGTTGAATATTACTATAGCTAGCTAGCTACACTAGCTTACTTTTGGTCAGTGTTTGCATGACAGATAAATCTTTTACTTTCAACTTATCCACCTCTTTATTTTTTAGATATTTTTTATAAATATAACATATAGATAGATGGCTTTATTTTATCCAGTCTAAGAATATTTTATCTTTCAAACGGAACATTTAATCTATTTAATGTGATTACTAATATTTATGTAGCAGTCTTCCATTTTATTTTGTTTTATTTGGCCCATACATTCTGTCCTACTTTTGTCTGTATTTTTTATCATTGTAACTGTTTTCCTGTACTAGTTGGGAAAGATTTTTTGGTTTTGTTTTGTTTTGCTTTTTAGGGCCGCCCCTGCAGCATGTAGAGATTCACAGGTTGGGGGCTGAATTGAAGCTGCAGCCACTGGGCTATGCCACAGCCATGGCAACGCCAGATCTGAGCCGTGTCTGTGACCCACACCACGGTTCACAACAACCCCAGATCCTTAACCCACCAAGTAAGGTCAGGGATCGAACTTGCGTCCTCAAGGATGCTAGTGGGATTCGTTTCTGTTGAGCCATGATGGGAACTCCAAGTTGGAAAATTTTATATTCTGTTAACACTTGGCTGTTCTCAACATTATAATTAATTTTTACCTTATCAAAATTTAATATTAACAAATCTATACATTTGGCCTTTTCTATCTGTAGGTTTCATACTCACAGATTCAGCCAACCAACCTCAAATTGAAAATATTTTAAAAAAAATCTGGAAAATGCCAACCAAACTTTGCTTCACCATGGAAACCATTTACATAGTATTTACATTGTATTAGGTATTAAGTAATTGAGAGATGATTTAAAGTATATGGGAGGGTATGCATAGGTTATGTGCAGATATACTGTACTATTTTATAGAAGGGACTTGCGCATCTGTGGATTTTGGTGTCTGTTGCGGGGGTGGCAGGGTGGTTCCTGGACCCAACCCCCTATGGAAACTGAGGGATGACTGTGCTCCTTCTGGGCCCTGAAGGACTCCTTCCTTTTAGTCTTACAGTACTTTAACTCCATTTATTCCTGTCTCATTTAGGTTAGCACACCGTAATTTTATATGTTTCTTCAACCCACATGATAACTGTTTGTAATGTCAGTGTTCATTTAGATGTGTCTTCGTTCTTGATTTTTTTCTGGTTTATACTTGATGTTATTTTAGACCTTCCACTGGGAATCATTTTTCTTTTGTCTGAAATGTATCTTTAGAAATTCTGTTAATACAGGTCTAGTAGTGGCACATTCTTGTCTTTGTTTCTCTGAAAATATTTTTATTTTGACTTTATTCCTTTTTTTTTTTCTGTGCGAGGGCATATAGCTTCCAGTTACACAACACAGTGTTATCAACTGTAGTCAATATTTTATATATTAAATCTTTAGACCATAATCATTTTAAAAATGGAAAGTTTATACCCTTTTACCAACCTCTATTTCCCGATATTTCTATGAGTTTAACTTTTTTTTTCCTTTTAGTTTCCACGTGTAAGTGAAGTAGTATTTGTTTTTGTCTGAGTTTGCCTTTATTCTTGAAGGATATTTTTGTTGCGTATAGCATTCTAGGCTGGTAATTTTCTTTCAGCACATTTAAAGTACGATGCAATTGTCTACTCAATACCATTGTTGTAATAGGAAATCAACTTTTTTTTTTTGGGTGAGGGGGCCACACCCGCTGCATATGAAAATTCCCAGGCTAGGGATCAAATCGGAGCTGCAGCCACCAGCCTACGCCACAGGCACAGCATCGCCAGATCCGAGCTACGTCTGCCACCTACACCACAGCTCATGGCAACGCCGGATCCTTAACCCACTGAGCAAGGTCAAGGATCGAACATGCAACCTCATGGTTCCTAGTCAGATTCGTTTCTGCTGCGCCACGATGGGAACTCTGGAAATCAACTTTTTTTTTATAAATTTTTTTTTTCTTTTCAGGGCTACACCTGTGGCATTTGGAAGTTCTCAGGCTAGGGGTCAATCTGGAGCTGCAGCTGCTGGCCTGCATCACAGCCATAGCAACTCCAAGCCAAGCTGAGTCTGCAGCCTGCACCACAACTCATGGCAATACCAGATCCTTAACCCATCGAGTGAGGCTGGGGATCAAACCTGCGTCCTCATGGATACTAGTTGGGTTTGTAACCTGCTGAGCCACGACAGGAACCCCCATCTTTGGTTATTTTTAACTGTTTCAACATTGTGATAATATTTGAAAAATAATTTGGAGGAATATTTTGATGATGGCATCACTCTCCAGAGGAGATTTTTTTGTTCAGTTCTGCCCAATGTCTAGGAACACTTATAGTCTTGGGACCACCTAGATGGCCAAATGATGAGACATTCTTTTAAGACATAGTTTGCAGGGGGCCATCTCCTCTCCCAGCACTGTGGAAATAGTTGTTCAGATCCCAGCTTAAAACTAAGAGGTGGTTTTGAAGTTCTCATTGTGGCTCAGCAGAAATGAATCCGACTAATATCTACGAATTTGCAGGTTCAATTCCTGGCTGTGCTCAGTGGGTTAAGGATCCATCATTGCTGTGAGCTGTGGTATAGGTTGCAGATGGCTTAGATCCCATGTTGCTGTAGCTATGGCCAGCAGTTGTGGCTCCGATTTGACCCCCTAGCCTGGGAACTTCCACATGCCACGGGTCTGACCCCTAAAAAAGCAAAAAAAAAAAAAAAAGGAAAAAGAAAAGCTTAGAGATGGTTTATTGCTGCTTGATCTGAGGTCTCTGGCCTTTGACTGCTGTTCCCCTGCCCTCATAAGGCTGCCAGAACCTTTATGCAGCTTTGTGGTTTACTTCCCTAGCAGCAGGGAACAGTGACTTAGAGTTTCTAGGCTTATTTTCTTGAGTTCTTACTCTTTAACAGCCTGATACTTTCTTAGCATCTTGTGAGCTTTTCACTTTAAAGATTTTTTTTTTAATGTTCTTCTTTAGTTGAAGAGGATTATTACGTAGTCAGATATTAGTGGCAACTGAACCTCAGAATCTTTTCATTTTCCTTGTAGTTCTGAAATTTTACCATGGTGGTGTATGTTCTAGAATCCTCCCAGAGTTTGTAGGGAGTCTCTCTTCCATTTTGCTGGCTACCAGATAGGCCCTTTCAGTCTGAAAACTTATGCTTCAGTTCTGAAATTTTCTCCCTTATGTTCTTCCTGGAAACTGTTTTTGTTCTCTTTCTGGGAGATTTCCCCTTCTTTTGAAATTTTTGTTGCTGTCATTTTTAATTTAAATGATTGTTCTGTGTTCTTTTTTAAAAAACTTACTTCATAGGTGAATATCATCATTTCAGGATATCTTCTGTTTGTGTGTGTGTGTGTGTGTGTGGTTTTTTAAACCCCTACATTGTATCTATTTTCTTTTTAATTTCATTTTTATTTTATTTTATTTTTTGTCTTTTTCTAGGGCCACACCCGCAGCATATGGAGGTTCTCAGGCTAGGAGTCCAACTGGAGCTGTAGCCGCCGGCCTACACCACAGCCACAGCAATGCGGGATCCGAGCCGCATCTGCGACCTATACCACAGCTCATGGCAACGCCAGATCCTTAACCCGCTGAGTGAGGCCAGGGGTCGAACCCGCAACCTCATGGTTCCTAGTCGGATTTGTTAGCCACTGAGCCACGATGGAAACTCCTCTAATTTAATTTCTATTTCGGTCTCTTTTGGTCTCTCTTTCCTGATAGAGACTTTGCAGATAATGTCTTGTGATCCTTGGGTGCTCTCTAGGGGTTGGTGGAATTTTTTGGATGGTGTGCTTCCCTCTAGGTTGAACAGGCAGGGACCAGGCATGGCCCTGAATTCTCAGTACCTTTAGCTCTGGTCTGTAGATAAGAGATCCGTCTCTGCTCCTTAGGGATTGAAGAGGTCCTAGTTCAGAGATGAACACGCATAACAAAGGCTGGCAGACTTTTTCTGTAAAGGCCAGATAGTAAACATTTCCAACTTTGTGGGCCATGTGGTCTTTGTTGCAGCTGCTCAGGTCTGCTCTTATTGTGTGAAAATAGCCATAAAAAATACAAATAAATGAGTCTGGCTGTGTGTTAAATTTATTATTTTCTTTTTCTTTTTTTTCAGGGCCACAGGTGCAGCATATGGAAGTTCCCAGGCTAGGGGTTGAATCTGAGCTACAGCTGCCAGCTACTCCACAGCCACAGCAGTGCGGGATCATTAACCTATACTGCAGCTCACAGCAATGCTGGATCCTTAACCCACTGAGCGAGGCCAGGGATCAAACCAACGTTCTCATGGATACCAGTTGGGTTTGTTTCCACTGAACCATAATGGAAACTAGATTTATTATTTTCAGTGCAATTGATAGTGATCACTTCTGTATAAAGTGACTCGATTTCATTATTTCTCTTTAACATTAGTAAAATTTGTCCAAGATATACCGCCTTATTGCAGAAATTATATTTCAGAGTTAGTAAATAGGGAGGAGAGCCTTGGAGCATTCCCTGTCACATTTTATACCCGCTAACACACTGTCACACTCCTGTGGATCAAAGGAAAGCTGTTTTAGCCCTGGAAGAAAAGGGGAGAGAAGGCAGGAATAGTTAGTAGTTTCAAAGCCAGAGAAATGGATAAAATTGCCCCCAGCGTCAAAGTATGCACCTGTCTGTATACAGGCTGCCATCTGGCAGAGTTGCTTGAGAACACCCAGGGAACTCTCGTCTGTGCTTTTACAAAGCTCTCCCCAGGTGATTCTGCAATGAAATCAGGTTGGGGAGCCCTGGTTTTGTAAACAGTTCTTTCCTGCAAACAGTTACAGAGGGAAACTGAGTCCAAAGATGCATTCCTGCAGTATTAATAGATGACCTTGGCCAGGTTATGTAATCTACCTGAGGCTTGTTTTCTATAGTAGTAAGATGGAAATAATGCCGGTTCTCATTTTCATGAAGTTCATTTGGGGATTAAATGATGTGTTATGTATAAAATGCTTAAAAAGTGCCAGATGCTCAACAAATGGTAATTTTGTCAGTAAATAGAACTAGAACCCAAGGCTTTGCAGGGTATTAAATCGCCTCATCTGCTCTTCTGCAGAACCTTTTATTTAGGACTAAATTATATTCTTTTTCACCCTGCGGTGATGAACTACAATAAAAGGTGTTTGTTTTCCTCTAATGTTGTATTTATGTAATTTGTATGAGTTTGCTGCATTTTAAAATCTGGTTGATTTGATTTTGCCTGCTTATTATTACTATAGCAAAATTTGGTTTACAGGCACAAAAAAAAAATCCTCCTGAAAAATATTAGCTGGCTTTTTTTGTTACTTGGTTCATACAATCAAGTCTTCTGTGTGCTCCAAATGCCATAACTTGAGTGGATAAGCATTTTCTCTTTGGAATAGTCTTGTCATTGAGTACTAGGCTAAGGATCAATGCTTAAGTAGCCACAACCAGCAGAGATTTTAAATTTTAAATCCATAGTTAGTGAGATTTTTAAGTTGCTAAACCAGTAGAATGTCAAAATCAGAGAGGGCCATAAATATAGCCTTAAAAGTAATTCAGAAAGAACTGTTTGAAGGTATTATGGAACGAATGTGCGTGATTCCTTTATCAGAGTAATTTAAACAATTTGAAGTAAGTGTTAGCCTCAAGATTTTTTCCTTTTTCTTGTTCCCTTTTTTTTTTCTTTTCACTTTTTATGGCCAAACCCCTGGCATATGAAAGTTCCTGGGCTGGGGGGTCAAAATCAGTGCTACAGCTGCAGGCCTATGCCACAGCCATGGCAAACATGGATCTGAGCTGCATCTGTAACCTATGGCCACAATTTCTGGCAGTGCTGGATTCTTAACACACTGAGTGAGGCCAAGGATCAAACCTGTATCGTCACAGAGGATCAAGTCAGGTCCTTAGCCTACTGAGTCACAATGGGAACTCCCTCCCCCTTTTTTAAAAATAATTTTTTCCTAATAAAAATATATACTTATGGTTAAAACTTCCTTCAACATGGAAGAAGGTAAAGTGAAACAAGACCTCTGCCCTCCCACTCTGACTCAACAAGGGAGCAAGGGTCCCTTGGGTATCTGTTTAAAATGTCTTTTTGCTGGTTCTGGCTCTGGCTCTAGGGCCACACTCTAGAATCTTAAGACTAATAAGACTATCAAGTTGAGTCTACGGCCATACCACCCTGAACGCGCCCAATCTCGTCTGATCTTGGAAGCTAAGCAGGGTCAGGCCTGGTGAGTACTTGAATGGGAAGACTATCAAGTTGAATTCATGTTTAATTAGAATTCATTGAATGAGCAGAAGAAAAAAATAACAATTGCCTGGATAGGAACTGGCCAGGCAAAAATGAAAATATTTTGCTTTTCCACAAGTGGTACTTGAAGCAAATTTTACTGTTCATAAAATAATCTAGAATACAGAAGCAAGCAGCCAGAGTCCCTAAGATGCCAGAATTGTTTGAGTCCTGACGTCGTTTCCAACCTGTTTACCATCTCTTTCCAGGTAGTTATAGTGAGCATAGTGATCTTTTTCCAGACTCAAAAGTTGGGAAGTAACAAAGGAGACAGTGAGGGCTGAGTAGAGCTGACACTGTTAATTGCAATTTAAAAACATATGCAAGAGGAAAAAAAGATCCAAAAAGAAGTGAGAGGGTCAGTATTCTGAAAAGCGGACAAGAGACTTTAAAATCCATAATCTTGGGAGTTCCCTCATGACTCAGCAGGTTAAGGATCTAGCACTGTTACAGCTGTGGTGCAGGTTTGATCTCTGGCCCGGGAACTTCTGCATGCTGCAGATGTGGCACCCCCTTCCCCCCAAAGAAAAAGCTGAAGTCTGTCTTTCGCCTTGTTTTGAAGACAGGTTAAAGAAAGAGGCAAGTTAAAGGTTAAAAATCAGTGGTTCACTGTAAGGATCCTAAAACAGGCATGAATAAGAAGTATTTATTATAAAATTTATACTTAGGTGAAACGTTATGGTAAGACTCCATTGGATGTGTAATGTTTTAATAATTTTCCATATCCCAATCAGAGTTGTTTTATATTTGATTTTCAGTTCCACTTACTTTTATGATAATTTCAAGAGATATAATGTTGATTGCTGCTGTTTTTTACGTCAGATATCGAACTCTTCCAACACCGGTGAGTTTGTTTTTAAAAAAAAAATGTTCTTTTAGTATTACTTAAGGCAAAAGAAAAAAAATCTCTTGTGTACTGAATTTCACTTTATGGGGATAGTTTATTTTATTTTATTTTATTTTATTTTATTTTAATGTTTTTTGTTTTTTAGGGTCTCCTGTGGCATGTGGAAGTTCCCAGGCTAGGGGTCGAATTGGAGCTATAACTACTGGCCTACACCACAGCCACAGCAACACAGAATCAGAGCCATGTCTGTTACCTACATACACCACAGCTCACAGCAGTGCGGGATCATTTAACCCACTGAGCGAGGCCAGGAATTGAACCTGTGTCCTCATGGATACTAGTTGGGTTCATTACCTTTGAGCCATAATGGGAGCTCCTGTGTTATTTCTTTAAATAAATTTGATTGGAGTATAGTTGTCCCACAAAGCCATGTTAGTTTCAAGTATACAGCAATATAAACCAGTTATACAAGCATTCATTCCCTTTGAGATTCATCTCCCATTTAGGCTACCCCAAAGTACCGAGCAGATTTCCCTGTGCTATACAGTAGGTCCCTGTTACCCATCCATTCCATACACTCTGGTGTGTACACATCAGTCTGTGGGAACAATTTATAACTTTATTTTTATTTTTTTGTCTTTTGCCATTTTAGGGCTGCACCCACGGCATATGGAGGTTCCCAGGCTAGGGGGTCTAACAGGAGCTGTAGCTGCCGGCCTTTGCCACAGCCACAGCAACACGGGATCCGAGATGCATCTGCAACCTGCACCACAGCTTATGGCAACGCCGGATCCTTAACCCACTGAGCAAGGCCAGGGATCGAACCTGCAACCTTATGGTTCCTAGTTGGATTCGTTTCCGCTGAGCCACAACGGGAACTCCTATAACAATTATTTATTCAGTTCATTTACTGGGAATTTGACGAAAACTGTCCTCTTGTTATTTGAACGGTAGTTGTTCAGTGAACATATATATATGAGTAACTAATCATGTCTTCATTTAAGGCAAAATTGTTTTAGTCGATAGCCCATCAAACTAGCTATCCCGAACCTAGAAAGCAGCAAACTCTGTTAGGAGTGTTTTATGTAACTAAGCGCCCTTTCCTGTCTAATTATGCTTCTACTGTGAATTATCTAGAACTCGCTTTTGTTTTTAATAGGTTTTTTTTTTTTTGGCTGTCCTGAGGCATGCGTATGGAGTTTCTGGGCCAGGGATCAGATCCGAGCCTCGGTTGCAACACTGGATCCTTTAACCCAGTGTGCCACGCTGGCATCTGAGCCTGTGTCCTGGTGTTGCAGAAACACCACCGATCCTGTTGCTCCATGGCGGGAACTCCAAAAGCTGGTTTTTAAAATCACAGTTTTATGAGCATGGAGTGGGTTGTTTGCATGTTTGTTCATTCTACAGATAATTTGAGCACGTAAGCATAGCATAGTTTATAATCACCTCATGAGCATAACAACCTCATCTTTGGGTTCCCAGCCCAGTGAAAATGGCAGCATTTTTTATTCATTTTGGTTTTTTTTTAGCGATGAGGGAGATTTGTTGAATCTATTTAGTGAAAAGATGTAGTCAGGCAGACTTTATGATAAATAACTGTTGGGTTACAATTTTATAGGAATTGAGAAATCCATAAATTAAAAAGTCTGTTTTTAGTACTCTATATGATTTATAAAGAAGATAGATATTATTCATTTAGTATGATAAAAGAAGATGCAGATAAAGGGTTTATCTAGCATATAGCCAGGCATGTGGTACATATATATATATATTATATATATATATATTATATATATATATATATTATATATATACCCAGTAACTGTTAAATATAATAAAATGTATTTTAAACTTGATAAATTGAATAAACTTTATTTATTTTTTTTGTCCTCTGCCAGCGAACACTTTCTAAGTATTTCAATCCTTGTTATGCCACTGCTAGGTTAAAACCAACCTTCATCAGCAAGGTAAGAGATGTACAATGTCCTTTTAAATTATTTTTCCCTTGTGGGTTTTTATTATAATGAATCTAAACCTCAGTCTGGAACAGCGAAAATGACAAATTTTAATGCATTGACTCTAGAGGATAGAAAGTGGGGTCATTAGCCCAATTCTTTTGTCTTCCAGGCTTTCTGGATCTTTAGTATATATGTTTTGTTTTGCTTTGGTGGTCTGAGAATTTAAGTTTCTGAGTGAGGTATCAGAGCCACCGTTTATGGGGAGTGGAGAATGTGGAAATGTAATTGCGTATTGATTGAGACACAAAGGCACTGTGAAAACTCCTGTCTGGTTTCAGTACTCACCCCTCCCTGTAGTGAAAACACCATATATTAAGGTCCTTTTATTTGCAGGATTGGTTATTACATGGAAAGGGATAGGAAGTTTTATTCACAAATAAACAGCTTGTACGGTTGTCCTTCTGTTTTCCTGAGCCCTCTTCAGGAGAGTGACAGTGCCAGTCTGTGCACACAGAGAGGGCACTGTTCCTCAGGGTTCATTTATTTTACTAGAGACAAGTTTGCTGTCATGATTCTTTTTGCTCCATCCCTTGTGACAGAGGTGTTTTGTTGGCTTTTTTTTTTTTTTTTTTTTTTTTGCTTTTTAGTGCCACACTTGTGGCATATGGAAGTTCCCAGGCTAGGGGTCTAATCCGAGCTACAGTTGCCGGCCTACGCCACAGCCACAGCAACACCAGATCCTAGCCTCATCTGACCTACACCACAGCTCACAGCAATACTGGATCCTTAACCCACTGAGCAAGGCCAGGGATCGAAGCTGCTACCTCATGTTTCCTAGGTGGATTCATTTCCACTGCGCCACGACGGTCCATGACAGAGGTTTAACAGGTTAGGGTGCAGTCATCTTTCGGATGGAGTGATGATTGCTCTTAAATAAGAAACTCCTTGAGGTGAATTTTTACCAATAGATGTGGGTTGATTATTTATTTACTTTGTTATTTACTTATTTGACTTACATTTGTATCAAGTACAATAGTTGGAGTGTAGCACTGTATAGAAAGTGGCATAAAGAGGTGCCAGGGACAAATGTCTCAACTCCTTGGTCTTACAAGAAGTTCTCTAGACAATTTTTATTACTTATTTTTTATTTTAATTTTTTTTTCTTGTCTTTTTAGGGCTGCACCCGAGGCATATGCAAGTTCCCAGGCTAGGGGTCTAATCGGAGCTGTAGCTGGCAGCCTACACCACAGCCACAGCAACGTGGGATCCAAACCGTGTCTGCAACCTACACCACAGCTCACGGCAACGCTGGATCCTTAACCCACTGAGCGAGGCCAGGGATCGAACCCACAACCTCATGGTTCCTAGTCGGATTCGTTTCTGCTGTGCCATGACGGGGACTGCTATTAGTTATTTTTTCATATGGGGTGGGATCCTTGTAATTTGGCTGCAAAATGGATGGTAGGACATAGCTGCTTCTCTAGACATATAACCCACAGGTTCATACATTGCCCGCTTACCCAGAGTGCTTCTGTCAGTGAGTGTCTTCTTGGTTCTGTCTTCTTCCTTTTCTCCATCATGCTGCCTTTTAGGGTAGGGAAACCTACTCATTTCCTCCAGACAGCCTCTTTCACGGAGGTTAATGAATTTCCATTTTCCGACCTCATAGATTTGATAGGTAGGCACGTGAAAAGAGCACTGAATGACGTGCCAGGAAATCCGGGTTCTGGGAAGTTCACCCTTTTGTGTGAATGCCAGCTTCTTTGGCAGGGATGTTATGGCATCAAGCATGTTGAGGGCCTGCTGTGTTACACTGCGATGGCTTCTGCCTCCCTCCCTCCCTCTCTCTCTCTCTCACTCACTCACTCACAAGCTTGAAACAGGATAGGGTTGGCGCTGTTTGTTTATAGTTTCCCTTTTTTTTAGGTAAACACAGCAGTCCAATTAATCTTGGTGGCGGCTTCTTTGGCAGCTCCAGTTTTCAACTATGCTGACAGCATTTATCTTCAAGTCCTGTGGTAAGCGTTAACTTAGAATCACACCCTGAGAAGGTCAACAGAATGACTTATTGTGATAGTCCTAGAATTACTTTATTCTTCATCATGTTTAGTAGACACTGGGTAAAGCTGTGACCTATATTTTATGATTGATACCTTTTTTCTTTTTTTTTGTCTTTTTGCCTTTTCTAGGGCCGCACCCACAGCATATGGAGGTTCCCAGGCTAGGGGTCAAATAAGAGCTGCAGCTGCCAGCCTACACCACAGCCACAGCAATGTCAGATCCGAGCGCATCTACGACCTACACCACAGCTCATGACAACACCAGATCCTTAACCCACTGAGTGAGGCCACAAATCGAACCCGCAACCTCATGGTTCCTAGTCAGATTCATTTCCGCTGCGCCACGACGACGGGAACTCCTGATTGATACCATTTTTTTTTAAAAGCTTACTGTCAGGTATAAGCTGTAGAAGTTGTAGGAGCTTTCTTGCAAGTTAGAAGGGATGAGAGCTACCGATAAGGTGTTGGGGCTTCAGGGAAGGGAAAAATACTTCGGGGTAGGAAGAGGGAAAGCTTCAGAGAGGAAGCTCGTTTGAGCCGTGAGGTATTAGTGGAGAGAGCCTGAGGGGTTGGGGGGTGTTCTGGTGAAGGACAGACGCTGAGTCCGACCCCTGCAAGCTAGACATGTAGAAGTGCACCTAGTCTATTGTAGAAGTGTGCCTAGTGAAGGGGCAGAGTGGGAGGGGAGCCTGGAGTTTCGTTTTATTGAGGTTGCCTAGAGCCTTGGAATATATCAGGTCCAAACTTTAGACCAGATGTGCCACACTGAGAATTGAGGCAGCCTCATTGTATTTTACTAAACTTTTAACCTGATAATTAAAATTTTGCTTGATACAGTCTGAGCCAGAGAATGGTTGGTTAACTAGTCAGTTGAGCTAAAAAAAAAAAAAGCTTTAAAAATTATATTCATGCTGAACATTTTATTTTCTAAAATATATAACTGTACATTCATTTTGATTCATCCTGTATCTTGTGATTAAAGCCCAACACCATTTCTTCAGTGGTAGTTTTTCTTTCTGGCAAAGAACTACATCCATGGTACAACCTCTCTGATTTTCATTTTCTGGTTCTTTTAAATTGATATAAGAATGTAAGAATTTTTTATTTTGTTTTGTTTTTTAGGGCCACACCCGAGACATACGGAGGTTCACAGGCTATGGGTCGAATCGGAGCCACAGCCACATCAGATCTCAGCCGCATCTGTGACCTACACCAGAGCTCATGGCAGTGCTGGATCCTTAACCCGCTGGGGAAAGCCAGGGATCGAACCGGCAACCCATGGTTCCTATTCAGATTCATTAACCACGGAGCCACTACAGGAACTCCAAGAATGTAAGACATTTATGAAGCAATCCAAATATAGAAACTGTGGATTTTTAACATTTTCTCCAACATTTTAACAATTATGTTGTCTGCTTACATTAACAATATTTTTAGCAAGAGTTCCTATTGTGGCTCAGCTGTAATGAACCCGACTAGTAACCATGAGGGTGCAGGTTTGATCCCTGGCCCTGCTCAGTGGGTTAAGGACCTGGCGTTGCCATGAGCTGTGGCATAGGTCACAGATGCAGCTTGGATCTG
Source organism: Catagonus wagneri (assembly GCA_004024745.2). NCBI lineage: Eukaryota > Metazoa > Chordata > Mammalia > Artiodactyla > Tayassuidae > Catagonus > Catagonus wagneri. The sequence goes on from PVHT021183554.1 coordinate 1,628,951, forward strand.
GTGTTACTGTGACTTTGGTTGCAGCTCTGATTTGCCCACTAGCCTGGGAACTTCCATATGCCACAGGTGCCGCCCTAAAAGGATTAAAAAAAAAAAAGCAGTATATTTAGATTCTTGTTTTAAAAAAAAAGAATTACACCAACACAGCCTTTTTTACTTTTAAATAACTCTCTTAAATATATTCTTTATGATTCTTATTGTTACCATTTTTTAGACTTTAGACTGAATTTTCTTTCTTTCCATAAAAGGTGTTTTACAGCTTTCACCACAGCCGCATCAGCTTACAGTTATTATCATTATGGTCGGAAAACTGTTCAGGTGATAAAAGGCAGATGAAAGTCACCTATCATCATTAGCAAGGAAGCAATATACATCATCGGCGGCAGCAGGGCCAGTGGAAATCTATAGGAGTTCCCTTATTTTGGTGTTCAGCTTGAAAAAAGACTTGTCAGAACAAACCATGTCATCAAAATTTAAGTAATGTGCGTTGAAAATAAGCTTGATCATGGGCATATGCAGAATTTCCAATGTATTTTTAAATAAAATTATAATTTAGAATTTTTTATCTCAGGTTTCTTGATTAACTTATAAGGCAGTAATTATTCCAATTATTGTCATTTTTTTAATACATAACAAAATCCAGAGCATGGAAACTGAAGAGTTGCCACTTGTCTTTAATAGAATTTAGATTGTTCACAAAGTACTAAGGAATTACCTGGGTTTAAATATACATCCTGGAGTTCCCGTCGTTGTGGCTCAGTGGAAACGAATCTGACTAGAAACCATGAGATTGTGGGTTCGATCCCTGGCCTCGCTCAGTGGGTTAAGGTTCTGGCGTTGCCATGAGCTGTGGTGTAGGTTGCAGACACGGCTCAGATCCCGAGTTGCTGTGGCTGTGGCTGTGGCTGTGCCCGACAGCTGTAGCTCCAGTTAGACCCCTAGCCTGGGAACCTCCACATGCCGTGGGTGCGGCAAAAAAAAAAAAAAAAGGAAGAAAAAAGAAAAATATATCCTATACACTTGGCTACACAGTTTTATGTTTGATTTTTAGATCTCTATACCCATTAACAGTACATGTTAATATTTGAATGTTTAAGGTAATGACAATAAAAGTAGCTTTAGTTGTGGAAGTAAACATAAAGAGATTTAAAATGCAGTAAGTTTTGGAAATAATAAAATAGAAGGTGTTGAAGTTTATGTTCAGAAGTCTTCCAACCTCTCAGGTGCCTAATAGTTTGTGCATCAGGAAAATAAGTAACAAAATAGTTGGAAAATGAAAACATATCTGTTACCCATCCAAAAGGCACTAAGTTACGTCATCCCTTCCCACTGTATCTTAACAATGTTTGTATGATATTGGAACCTGTACTCAAATGTTATGTAAATAATATGAAACTGTATATTTTTCAAAGGAGTTTTTTTTTAAACTTTGAGGAATCTTCTTTTGTTAAGATGTTAAAGGAATAAAAGAGCTTAAAAAAAGTGCACCTTCAGCTGGTTTCTCTGTATAGCATCCTGTACTCTGCTGTTGCCTGAGTTTTCTGATTCTAAAGTCCATTGAGATCTATCACTTGTACTCACAAGTGATAAAAATAATTGGTGTGAGACCATCTGACTTAAAAGCCTTATTCTCGCTACACTGTTATGTTTAGGAGATTTCGAGATGCAGGGAGAGAACAAGGAGGACAGTGGCTGGTGCTGGTTACTTCCCGTTGGTCAAGGCTTATTGCCACTCATTGGCCAGATTCTAACCCAAGTGTAATATGAAATCATACAGTGAGATTATCTAAACATAGCCTATTGAGCTGTGTTAAAATGGGAAGTTATAAGCAAAATTCATGTCTCTGGGTTGTGGCATCCTTGGGGTCAGTGTGTCCCTTGTCGCCTGCTGGACCTGGCTTCCTTGTTCCCAGATAAGCCGCTCAGTCACCCTTGACTTGGAAAATACTGAAGCCTGCAGCCAGGGACACTGCTGCAGAATCTGATGAAAGGCAGTGAGAGGGAAGAGAAGGGTGGCATGGTGCTGGCCATTCTCCCCTTCTGGAACCTCCTGAAGGTTTCTCATAATGGCCTCAGAGGCAGTGAGGCTCGAGGTGGAAGTCCCCTTGCTGGACCACCCAAAAGGCACACTGAGCATGTCTGAGCACCAGCTAAGTACGAGCACACAAAAATGTTTCCGGAGTTCCCGCTGTGGTACAACCAGACTGGTGGCGCTTTTGGAACACTGGGGCGCTGGTTCCATCCCCAGCCGGACACAGTGGGTTAAGGATTCAGCATTGCCACAGTTGTGGCTAAGGTCATAACTGGGACCTGATTCTTGGCCCGGGAACTCCATATGGCCCAAAAAGAGAAAAAAAAATGAAAACAAAAAACATAGATGGACCCCGAAGGCATTATACTAAGTGAAATAAGACAGAGTTTGGTATGATCTCATATGTGAAATCTAAAAAGAGTGGGTTGGTGGTTCCTGGGGGTGGGGTAGTGAATAGGTGATTATTGTCAAATGGTACAAACTTCCACTTAGGAAGTGAACAAGTTCCGGGGCCAAAGCGTCCCTAGAAGACAGCATGATGATTACAATTTACTGCATATTTGAAAGTTGCTAAGAAAATCTTAAAATTCTCACCACATAACACTCATATACACACACAGAGGTAATTATATAAAGTGACATATATGTTCACTAACCTTTCTGTAATTATTTCCTGATATTCAGGAGTATCAAGTCATTGCATTGTACATATTAAACAATTGTGTAAGTCAGTTACATCTCAGTGAGGCTGGACACACATAGAATGCCACAGGAAAATGACGCATGGATGAGTGATGCACCTGCAAGCCCAGGAACCCAAGGACTGCTGGCACCCACCAGTCTAGGTGGGGCCATGAAACAGTTCTCCCCCAGTCTCCAGAAGGCACCAACCCTGCTGATACCTTGATTGTGGGTTTCTGGCCTGACCTGTAAGAGAGTAAACTTGTTTTAAGCCATCTAGTCTGTGGTAATCTGCTACAGTGGCCACAGGAAACATATGTAAATGCTAATGTAGAAAATTAAAATCTACGTTTTAATTTAATAAAGTCACCCCGCTCCCCAAGTTTGTATAGAAGTGAAAAAGTGTGGGGAGCCAACTCATGACCTGAGGGCTGCCGGCACGTAACAGGGACATTAAGTTCCTAAGTGCTGACGCCAGGCTCTGAGATTGATCAACTCAAGACAATCTCTGTCCCGTCACTCCTTAGAAATGTTTATGGCAGGATGTCCCCGGTTTAGAGGGCAAGAATCCTGGAAAACAAGATCCCGGTCGGTCGTAAAAGCATCTTGCAAGTTAATGAATACCATGCATTGTAAGTCTGGAAAATGGCTTGGGGTAAAACAATGCTTCTGGCTAACTGACATAAGAATGCCTTGTCTGCACCTGGAGAAAAATGTTTAAAAGTCAAGCTGAAAATAAACTCGGGGTCCATTCTGAGCCTAGCGTCTGGCAGACTTAGAGTGTGTCCCTCTCGACCCCATTCTGTGTATCTCTGTGTCTTTCTTTTCGTCTGTGTGTCTGAGCAAACGAAACCTAAGGCAGTTGAAACTTAACGCTCCCTTCTCACTTCTGTAACATCACTTGCTTGCTAAATATCAGTAGTGACAGTGTTTCGCAACAAAGGGTCAATAAAACCGGCCAAGACATAACAGGCTGCCATTTAGGAAAAATTTCCATCCCCCCCAGGCCTGCAACTTTCAAAAGTCCTGCGCGCGCCAATTATAGCCAGTCACTAACCGCCACATCTGCTTCTGTAAACCTGCTTGCTTGCTGAATATCGATCGCGCGATCCCAGGCCAATCATATAGCAGACGGTGTCCCAATTCAAATATCAGCCAATCGGCGTCCCTCTCCTTTGAAAACCTCCCCTAAGCCCCGGACTTGTTTGTGTGTGCCCAAAAAAACCCTGTACTCGCTGCAGTCGGGACCTCTTTGCGTCACCGGTAACGAGTGCGCAGGGGTCCAGGTTCGAACCTGCAATAAAGGACCCTTGCCGATTTGGCTTTGACTTTTGACTCTGGTGTGCTCATTGCGAGGGGGTCTCGCGACCGCGGGCATTACGTGTCTTTCTTTTCTCAGTCGTGACGACCGCGTCGTCGGCCCGGTTCGTTTTGCCGGCAGGCTCTGGCAAGTGGCGCCTGATCAGGGACCCGACGACGTTAAGGAGTCGCCGCGACCGCTGCCCTAGGAGATACGGGATCCTGAAGATGCTGGAAAGGTAAGCAAAGGGCAGGGAGAGTACCGTCGAGAGTAACAAATTATGGGGCAAGGTAGTAGTAGGCATTTGTTTGTTCAAATGTTAAAGCTTATGTTAAAAGAGCGAGGAGTGCATGTAAATACAGCTAAGCTAGAAAAATTTCTGTTACTTGTAGAAGAGTTATGTCCTTGGTTTCCTGAAGAAGGGACGATGAATTTAACCACTTGGAAAAAGGTGGGGGGAAAACTTCATGATTATTATACTGCTAACGGGCCGAATAAGGTTCCGGTAGAGACATTCTCTTTATGGAATTTAATAAGAGATTGTTTAGATCCCGATCATGAGGGAGAAAAAATGTGACTTGTATTTAAACAAGGGAGATCTAATAAAGACCCTGTAGGACTTACTCCCACCGCTCCTCCAGAAGAACCGATATATGCTACCCTTAAGGGAATTATGAAAGCGGCTTCTGATCACTGTGACTCCTCTGATTCTGAATTTGACCTTGCTGATCAGGCTGAGTTAGAAGAACAAGCGGCCCATTATCATGATGAAGAATCCCCTTGGAATGTTATGTTAAACCTAGAGCAGAATGACACTTCAGTTTTAGATTTTCGTAAATTAAGACAATTGTTAGCCGACTGTGTCAAATGCCTGCCTGCAGACACAAGTCCAGCAAGCAAAGATGAGCTTTTGCCTTTGCCTCCGGCTCCTCCTCCTCCTCTGCCTCCTGCTTATCCCCCTTCCGTCCTGGCTGGATTAGAGCCTCCTGCTTTTGAACAAACTACATCCTTACCTGTAATTGCTGCTGCCTGTCGACAAAATAATTTTGTCAATCCTCCCGCTGAGGTATTGAGCCCATTACAAAAAGCCTTACGACAGGCACACCAAATGGGAGAGATGATGCCAGGATTTACAAATATGTTCCCAGTTTTTGAAAATGCACAGCAGCAAAGATAGCACGATCCTATTCCATTTAAACAACTAAAAGAGCTAAAAATGGCTTGTGCTCAATATGGTCCCACGGCACCTTTTACTCAGGCTATTCTTGAAGCATTTGGTAATCGGTATCTCCCTCCTAATGATTGGAAACAGGTGGCTCGAGCTTGTTTAACAGGAGAAAATTATTCACTATGGAAGTCAGAATATGCAGAACAATGCGGGACAACAGCTGAAATTAATAGACAACAAGGATTACCAGTAAATTTTGACATGTTGGCAGGAGAAGGCGCATATAGGGATATAAACACCCAATTAAATTACCCGGCCGGAGCTTATCCCCAGATAAACGCTGCAGCTCTTAAAGCATGGAAAAAGTTGCCTAGCTCAGAAAATAAAACTGAAGATTTATCAAAAATTAGACAAGGACCAGATGAGCCCTACCAAGATTTTGTTGCCTGGTTATTAGAAACTCTAGGAAAGGTGGTAGGAGATGATCAGGTTGAGATGGTATTGGCAAAGCAACTCGATTATGAAAACGCCAATTCCGCATGCCAAGCCGCTCTGAGACCGTATCGGAAAAAGGGTGGGTTGTCTGATTATATTAGAATATGTGCTGATATAGGACCTTCTTACTTACAGGGTGTAGCTATCGCTGCCGCCCTTCAAGGAAAAACTATAAAAGAGGTTCTATACCAACAATCAAAACGAAACAATTTTAAGGGTGTCTCACAGGTGGCCGGACCCCCAGGAAGCTGTTATGCCTGTGGTCAAATGGGGCATCGGGTTGCCCAATGCCCTCAGAAAAGTCAGCAGCCACAAGGAGATGGAACATTAGTACAGCAGCCAGGCCTCTGTCCTAGATGTAAAAAAGGAAAACATTGGGCTAAGGACTGTCGATCCAAAACAGATATTAATGGGCAACATCTTTCGCCCTAGCAGGGAAACTGGATGAGGGGCCAGCCCCAGGCCCCGAAACAATGTTATGGGGCAATTCAAGGCCAGAGTGTGGAGGCCCCAGCGAGACTGCTCACATGCCCACTGCTGTGTTATATCAAGATGCCCCGCTTTTGTGGATTCATTTAAATGCCTCTCCCTCCAAGGCCTTAGCTCCTTACCCTGATTTAGTTGCTACATTAATTGCTACAGGAAGAAAAGACTCTATTTCTCACTTAGGAAAAGAACCGTCCCTCATATGTGCTCCTTATACCAACAGCAGCAAGATTGGCTTTTTCAGTTTAATGATTACTGGACACTTGCTTTGGCTCATTATGCTGGAAAAATTAGTAATCATTACCCAACTGATAAACTTTTACAATTTGCAACTTTACATGCTTTTATATTTCCAAAAATTACCCAATCTCATCCTATTGTAGGAGCCCTTACAGTTTTTACTGATGGCTCTTCCAAGGGTATCGCTGCATACAAAATTGGGACTCAACTTTTCTCTTGGAAAACTTCTACTTCCTCCGCGCAGACTGTGGAATTACTTGCTGTACAAGCTACTTTGTGTGCTACATCTGCCTCCCCCGTTAATCTTTTCTCAGGTAGCCAATATGTAGTCCGTGCCTTAAATGTTTTGGAAACTGTCCCGTTTATAGGGACTGTTAACTCCTTGGTTCGCAATCTTTTTCTTAATATTCAACAGCTCCTCCAATCCAGAAGGCATCCTTGTTATTTTGGTCATTTACGAGCTCATTCTAATTTACCAGGACCCCTTGCTGAAGGTAATACGACTGTAGATACAGCTACGAGGGTTTTTCTTTCCCAAGAACAACTTGCTTTACAGTCTCATCGTCTCCATCACCAAAATAGTAATAGTTTGAGACTCCAGTTCAAGATTCTTCGTGAAGCTGGCTCGCCAGATTGTAAGAAATTGTCCTACTTGTCCCCAAATCATTTCTGTTCCCCATTATGGTGTTAATCCTAGAGGCATTCTTTCCAATCATTTATGACAGATGGATGATACCCATATTCGAAAATTTAGAAACACTCCTTATGTTCATGTAACTATTGACACTTATTCAGGTTTTCTCCATGCTACTTTACAAACTAGAGAAGCCAGCAAACACTGTATAACACATTGTTTAAAGTGTTTTGCTGTCATGGGAATCCCAAAAATCATAAAAACGGATATAATGGCCCTGGTTATACGGGAAAAGCTTTTCAACTTTTCTGTGCTCGCCTAGAGATATGTCATAAAGCGGGGATTCCTTACAACCCACAGGAACAAGACATTGTAGAAAAAAGCCATCAAACCCTTAAAAATCAATTATATAAAATAAAAAAGGGGGAGTTATATCCAGGAACCCCGCAGAATTATTTAAACCATGCCCTTTTTATTTTAAATTTTTTACAACTAGACTCAGAAGGAGCATCTGCTGCACATAGGTTTTGGAATAATGATAACAATAATAAGCAAAAGCCCTTAGTACGATGGAAGGATCCCATAACTGGAATATGGAAAGGACCCGACCCTGTGTTAATATGGGGTCGAGGCCATGTTTGTGTTTTTCCTCAGGAAGCCTAAGCACCGCGCTGGCTGCCGGAGAGGCTGGTACGCACGGCGGAGAAAGTCTATCACCCGACAAATGAAGACACTATCCCTGAAGGACAAACACCCCCTGCCGACGAAGAAGCAGCTGCAGAGTCTAATTCAACAGGCGAATGAAATCGCTAGGACCACGGAACAACCTAAATCCTCCCTGATGTTTCTAGTTTTGGGTTTGGCTTGTGCTATTATGAATACGCAGTTTCCCACTCTTCATGGCAATGTATTTCTCTCTTGGATGCGGGGAGCCACTCATGGCCTGAGGGCTGCTGGCACGTAACAGGGACGAAAGTCTTTGAGTGCTGACGCCAGGCTCTGAGGTTGATCAGTTAAAGACAATCTCTGTCCCGCCACTCCTTC
>PVHT021183554.1:1646114-1658710 GCA_004024745.2 Catagonus wagneri
ACTATTTCCAGACCTCCGGCCACAAATGCCTTTAGATACAATCACTGTTGGTTAATGTTGTACCAGGTATTTAGGACTTAGAGAATAGCCTTTAGCCAAACAATGTATATGATTGATCATGTCATGATGACTTGCAGATTCTGGTGAAAATGCTTAAAAACCAAGCTGGGAATAAACTCGGCGTCCACTCTGAGCCTAGTGTCTGGTGGACTTAGAGTGCGACCCTCTCAACCCCACCTTTTGTGTCGTCTTTCTTTTCTTAGTCCTGTAGCACAGGTTTTGGGACCTGCTCGTTGTCGGCTGGCTCCGACACTTGGACACACTCTTACGCTGATTTTTATAATGCCTCCAATTGCTGGGTCTGCGGAGCCATGCCCCTATCAGTGGGGGAAGGAGGTCTGCCTTGGTGGGTTTTGCCTATTACAAAAAATAATCTGCCTGCTCTATGCAATTTTCTCATTCAGCAAAAGAAAAATGTTTAATAGTCAAGCTGAAAATAAACTCGGGGTCCATTCTGAGCCTAGCGTCTGGCGGACTTAGAATGTGTCCCTCTCGACCCCATTCTGTGTATCTCTGTGTCTTTCTTTTCGTCTGTGTGTCTTTCTTTTCTCAGTCGTGACGACCGTGTCGTCGGCCCGGTTCGTTTTGCCAGCAGGCTCCGGCAAAAAAGTGTAGTGAGACATAGCCCACTGTCAGATACAAATCATACAGAAAAAGGTTTGTGCCATTTCAGCAGAGAAATGCTTTGTCCTCTAGCTAGAGCCTGGAGGTTTTCATTTTGCTCATTTCTTCTCTCCTCGTAAAAAAAAAAAATGTCCCGAAAGAGATTATTTGTGCTTCATTCAAAAAAGAATTCACAGTGGAGCTCCTGTCGTGACTGAGTGGAAACGAATCTGACTAGTATGCTTGAGGATGCAGGTTCGACCCAAGGCCTCGCTCAGTGGGTTAAGGATCCTGCGTTGCTGTGAGCTGAGGTGTAGGTCGCAGACCTGACTCGGATCTGGCATTGCTGTGGCTGTGGTGTAGGCCAGCGGCTACAGCTCCTATTAGACCCCTAGCCTGGGAACCTCCATATACAACAGGTGTGGCCCTAAAAAAGGAAAAAAAAGTTCACAGTTCCTTGTCCCATCTAGTCATAGGTGAAATGCAGCAAACTGACTTTGAAAGGACAGCCTTTTCTGTGTTCCACAGATGTTCCGGGAAGGCTGCAAAGCCCAAAGCACACTTGCTGCCATACCCAGAAATGCAATTTATCAACCCGGAAGGCCTCAGGACTCAAGAAATATGCCGGTAGTTCTCCCTCACCCCCAGTTCTCAGGTTAAGAATCCACTAGGACCTGGGGAAGGGGCACCACAGTTTGCATGTGGTGCAGTGGGTTAAGAATCTGGCTTAGCCACAGCTGTGGCGCAGGTTCAACTCCTGGCCCGCGGCCAAAAAAAAAAAAAAAAAAAATCCACAAGGGGTGGGTGAGTCTAGTGGTTTCACTTCTTGGAATAACAGGATCCTTAGCCTGACCATGGGGGAAATCTCCCTGACATAACTTGAGGAGGTCCCTTCCAGTATAACAAAAGATGTCAGTGTGCGCCGTTTTCTCTCTTCCTACTTCCACACACAGTTCTAGTCTACTGGATGCCGAGGGGCAGTGACTGTGGAAAAAAATAAACGCACACACACACAATAAAACCACACACACAGATGCCCTGTGGCATGAACCATAGCATTTCTGGGAACAGAGGAGCAGCAGAAGGTAACGCAGGGGGTTCCCGGGGCTGAGAAACAGCGGCGAGTGCCAGGAGTGCCTTAGAGTGCTGGCCTCGCCAGGAGGGAGAGACGCTCAGAGCCGAGCGATCCCTGAATCTGGACCCCTGTGACCTCCTCTCCGCGCGCAGGTGGCAGGGCCGGTGCTCAGCTCGCGCGCGCCCGCGGGGCTGGGGCGGAGGTCTCGGGCGCGGCGGCGAAGGCGGGGTTGCGGAAGGCCAGCAGCTGCGTGTGGCTGCACGGCGCGCGTGGCGTCCGAGCCCGGCAGCAGAGACCTGCGGCCAGCAGCGTGATGCTGATGAGCAGCAGGCCGCCCGCGGCGCCCAGTCCGGAGGCGACGAGCGCCGGGCTGTGCCCGGTGCTGAAGGCTGTGCATGCCCCGCGCCGGCTCAGGCCCGCGCCGTTGGCGGCCAGGACGCACACGCGGTAGGCGGTGGCCGGCGACAGCCCGTGCAGGGCGTGCTGGCGCGCCGTGGCGGAGACGTTCCCCACCACCGACTGGTTCTCCGGCCGGCCCTCGGGAGAGTAACGGATCTGGTAGGCGCGCACCACCGAGTTGGGGGCGCACCAGCGCACGAGCACCGACGTGTGGGTGGTCTCGGCCACTGCCTGAAGCTTCGGGGGGTCGGGGAGGGTGTCTTCCCCGCTGAGGCCGGGACACCGGCACCGCCAGCGCCGCTGCAGTTCTGCGCAGGGCGTCTGGAGGTGCCTGCAGGGGTGATAATCGCAGGGCGCATTTCGGCCCTGCGCCCCCACCTTCTCTCCGCTCTTCTCCTCTTCGCTGGAGTCGTCCAGCCGTAGGACTGGAAGTCCGCCCTCGGAAGGACGCGGGTGGAGAGCCCGCGGGGTGACCCGTGTGCCCCGGGCGGGCTGGGGCGTGCTCACTGGGTTTTGGGAGGCAGGGAAGAGCGCAGGGTGTTCGCTGGCCCATGGCGTGGAGGTGGCTGAGATATTAGGCTCCAGGCCCAGCCCGGTAGCCTGCTGTCGGTGCTCGGTCCCTGTCTCGGTGTTCTCTGTGCTCGCAGCCCTGGGGGAGTCGCTAGTGTTGCTGGAACCTACTGGAGAGGGGGCAGTGGGGGGGGTGGCCCGGTCCTGGGCATGGCTATGCTGCCCAATAGCTGGTGTCACGGAATCCATGGGGACGGAGTGAACCTTGGTGGCACTCTGTCGATCTCCCGCAGGTTGAGTAGAAGGTGCTGTGCTCCGCAGGGTGGAGGGACCATGTGCAGGTGGTCTGTGGGTAGAGTAGACCCAGGAGCGTGGGTTGGAATTAAGGAGAGTGGTCTGTTGGTCTGAATGGCACACACTTGGCAGCTGGGACAGCAAAAGAGGGACTGAGAACGTGCCACTGGATCCTGCAGCTGGTGTGCACATGGTATCTGCTGCCCTACAGGGGAGGCCGACCAGTTAGAAGGTATTTGGCATCAGGGCTGCGTCTGTGCTGGCCTCGGAGTGCTCGGTGCAGATAACCCCTCTCCCGAGCCTGGTGACACATCTGCCCAGAACCACATGATACACACTCAACTGACCTTCACCCGACCGACCTTCCGGGCAGCCTGTGACGGGGTCTTCCCTCACCACTCCCATTGGGTAGAGAAGGAAATGGGAACTCAGAAAGAGTAATTCTTTGCTCAAGACAGCTTGACTAGGAAGTTCTCGCTGTGGCTAACGAGCTCGATTATTATCCATGAGGATGCGGGTTCAATCCCTGGCCTAGATCAGTAGGTTAAGGATCCAGCGCTGCCTGTGAGCTGTGGTGTAGGTCGCAGATGCGGCTGGGATCCTGCGTGGCTGTGGCTGTGGTGTAGGTCAGCAGGTGCAGCTCCGATTCAACCCCTAGCCTGGGAACTTCCATATGCCACAGGTGCAGCCCTAAAAAGAGAAAACAACAAAAAAAGACAGCTTGGCTAGCAAATGCAGAGGGGCAGTTCAGATTCTCTCAGTGTCTGTCGTTTGTCTATCTGGCAGTGAGTACCAGTAACAATACTCATACTAGTGAGCATTTTTGTAGTGCTTGCTGTGTGCTTAGGACTGTTGTCAACACTTTATAAACTATTCTGCACTACATCATGAGGTAGGCACCATTATCCCCAATTTACAAATGAGGAGGTAGAGGCACAGGGAGCTTAAATAATAGCCAAAATTGACAGTAGTAAGTGGTGTGAAGTGCCTGCACTCTCAACCTCTTTATTAATACCAGAGTGAGGAAGGAGTTCCCGCTGTGGTGCAACAGGATCTGTAATGTCTTGGGAGCAGTGGGACACAGGTTTGATTTCTTGCTCAGGATGCAGCATTGCCGCAGTGTGGTTTATGTGTGACTGTGGCTGGGCTGAGGAACTCCATATGCCTTGGAGTGGGGGAGGGGGAGAGAGAGAGAGAGAGAGAGAGAGAGAGAGAAGAGAAGAGAAGAGAGAGAGAAAGAAAGAAAGAAAGAAAGAAAGAAAGAAAGAAAGAGAAAGGAGGGAGGGAAGAAGGAATGAGGGAAGAAAGGAAGGAAGAAGGAAGGAAGGGAGGAAGGAAGGAAGGAAAGAAAGATGGAGAGAGAAAGAAGGGAAGGAGGGAAGAAAGGAAGAAGGAAGGAAGGATGAGAGAGAGAAATAAAGAAAGAGAAAGAGGGAGGGGGGAAGGAGGGAAGAAAGGAAGGAAGAAAGAGAGAAGGAAGGAAAGAAAGAAAAAGGGGAGAGAAAGGAAGGAAGAGAGTGAGAAAGAAAAGGGAGGAAGGAAGGAATGAAGGAAAGAAGGGAAGAAAGGGAAGGAAGGAAGGAAGAGAGAAGGAAGGGAAGGAAGGACGGGAAGGAAGAAAGGAAGCCAGAGTGAGACCCTTCACCACCAAGGACCTGGATGCTTGGCTTGTCTTTGCAGGCGGCATGAAGAGGTGAGAAAGGCAGACTGAGCCCCCCTTGATATCTCAGCTTGGGGGGGGGGAGGTGAGAAAAGGATCCTGCAGGATGGTGCTTTCCAAGTGAGCTGCCAGGAGGACAGATTAGCTGCTGGAGCTGGTTTGAGGGTACTCAAGACCGCAGTGTCCCCAGCCCCTCTCCTCTCCTGGTGGCTGGCCTGGTCATGGTTCTCCACTGTAAAACAACTCTTCCAGCCAGCAGCCAGTGGGAGGTCTCAGTAGGAGTTCTTTTTCTCTTGTCCCACGAGAGTTCTATACGCGCACTGGCCTTGGATTAAATAACCCAGGACGTCGGTCTCCGTTTGAGGGACTCAGAGGGGCCTCGGTGGTTAAGAGCACAGTTTTGGAGAAAAGTAGATCCTGCAGATCCTGCCTCCTCCACTCAGCGGCTGCATGAATCTAAGCGAGTACCGCTCCTCTTTGGGCCCCTATTCGCTCATCTGTAAAATGGGGCAAGGATAATGCCCCTTTAGTAGAGACAAACTAGCTGTTTAGCCCATTTTCTTCTCATAGCGGACACAGAGGTAGACTACATTTCCCAGCCTCCCTTGCAGCAGGCGTGGCCTGCCCCTTGACATATAGCCAATGGGAGGCGAGTGAAAGTGATAAGCTCCACCTCCGGGCCCTGCCAATTTAAATCTTCTCTGTCAGCTCCTCCCACCCTCTCCGCCCCTCTCGCTGGCTCGCTGGTTGACTGGCAGGCTGGGAGGGAGGCAGAGCCTCCAACTCTTGGGTCCCTGAGTGTGACTACAACGGTACGGCCATCCCACTCAACACTAGCACCCTGCCCTGCCTTGGTTACAGGAGCAAGACATGAGCTGTGAGAACTTCAGCTCCGTGGGGGGTGCTGACCCTCACCCTCAATCATCTGCTGTCTAAACGTGTTACCTGCTTAGGACAGTCCTCTTTGCATCCATGAAGAGCCAGGACAACTCACAGCTGCAAGTGAGGGGGTTGCCAAAGAGGTTGATGGAGAGGACGTGGGGGGAATGCAGGTTCCAAGGAGGGAAGGAACTCAAGTTGCAGCTGAAATACACAAAAATCAATCAAGTCAGACTTTTACAATCTGGTCAAAACAATACCTAGAGATTAACGGCGGTGTTATGGGGAAACCCTCCTGTTAGGGCTAGATGATATTTCTTTGAGCAAACTCTTAATGACCTCGGGTTTTTATTTTTGTTTTCGTTTTTATCTATAGAGATACCAACCCAACCCATTCAGTATCACCCTTCATAACACATGCAGACGATCTTCCCTGCTTGTATCAAAAAGAGTCTGTGATGATGAAAGTGTTTATAAATGTAAACCTCTACACAAAAGTAAGATATTGCTTTTGCAGACGAGCCACAAGAAATGGCAGAAATTCCCTTTTTTCTTTTTTTGTCTTTTTGGGCTGCATGGGCAACATATGGAGGTTCCCAGGCTATGGGCTGAATTGGAGCTGTAGCTGCCGGTCTACACCACAGCCACAGCAATGCCAGATCCTTAACCCTGAGATCTGCGACCTACACCACAGCTCACGGCAACGCCAGATCCTTAAGCCTGAGAAAGGTGAGGCTAGGGATCGAACCTGTGTCCTCATGGATGCTAATCGGGTTCGTTAACCACTGAGCCACGATGGGAACTCCAGAAATTCTTAATTAATGAGAACACTATTGAATGTATACTATTGCAGTTGAACCACAGCTGAGGGCACTCAGCACCAGTCCTTTGGAAGATGCCTCATTGAAGTTTATCAGTCAGCTCTTGCTTAGCTTAAAACAATAAATATTTATTCTTTCTCATGATTCTGTGGGTTCACTCAATGGTTCTTATGAGCTCAGCTGGGTCTGGAAGATCTAGGATGGCCTCAGGTATGTGGAGCCTCAACTGGGTTTGCTGGGCCCTCTCTCCATCCTGGGCCAAGATGCTAGTCCAGGCTTGAGAACATGGGGGTGGAGGGGTGCCCACCAGCAAGAGAGGACAAGCCCCAGATTGCTCAAGTGTTTTCAAGTCTCTGCTTCCATCACATTTGCTAATGTCCCTCTGGTCTAAACAAGTCACATGGCCACCCCTAGCTTCAAGGGGTTAAAGAATAGACCCTACTTCTTGATGGGAGAAGCTGCAAATTCACCTTGCAAAGGGGTGTGCCTACAAAGATGGGAGGAATTGCTGGGGCCATCTTGCAAAGAGTCTGCCACACCTAGCAATGGCAGGCCCCCTCCTGATTCTCTGCTCTTACTGCCCAGAGACTTCCAGAGCATTTGGCCTCAACTCCCTAAATACTGGGGTCTCCCGGCCTCTTGTTCACATTCTCAGTTATAATCTGAGCATTATGACCAACAGGAGATACACTTTATCCTCAGGACTTCCAACCAAAGGTCAGCTTTTCTCCATCTCCACCCACCTGTTACTGCTCTGGGGGAGATGCAGATGTCCTGGGCAAAGAAGGTCCCACCACCCAGATCTGCTCTAATACTCCTAGCTGGTGGGTACCTGCCGATTGTCCCTTGTGAAGCACTGAATATATGTGTGTGCCATTTATAATGATTTTTTTTGTCTTTTTGCCTTATCTAGGGCCACACCCACGGCATATGGAGGTTCCCAGGCTGGGGGTCTAATAGGAGCTGTAGCTGCCGACCTTCACCACAGCCACAGCAACGCGGGATCCGAGCCGCGTCTGCAACCTACACCACAGCTCACGGCAACGCCGGATCCTTAACCCACTGAGCAAGGCCAGGGATCGAACCCGCAACCTCATGGTCCCTAGTCGGATTCGTTAACCACTGAGCCACGATGGGAACTCCGCCGTTTATATTGAAACTTAAGCCGTACCCATGTATATGTGTGTAAATATACATATCTATCTATCTCTCTCTATATATATGAATGCTTACTTTTAGCAGGTTTCACACAGACCTAGAGTGGAAATCTTAGAATGGGAGTTTACTTAGCACTTCATCTTGCAAAGGCAATATTTTCTTTTTGCCTGATGAGGGAGGAAAAGGATTACCATATTTAGGGGAAAGTAACATTGCTTAGAGAGTCAGATGCATTATCTCATTGATATCACTATGTCAGATCAGAAGTTCCTGTGTGGCGCAGCAGGTTAAGGATCCACCATTGCTGGAGTTCCCGTCGTGGCGGAGTGGAAAACGAATCCTACTGGGATCCACGAGGTTGAGGGTTCAATCCCTGGCACCGCTCAGTGGGTTAAGGATCCGGCATTGCCGTGAGCTGTGGTGTAGGTTGCAGACGCGGCTCGGATCCTGTGTTGCTGTGCCTCTGGTGTAGGCCAGTGGCTACAGCTCCGATGGCACCCCTAGCCTGGGATGCCTGGGATATACACACACACACACACACACACATATATATATTACATATATATTTATTGTCTTTTTAGGGCCACAGCGTGGCATGCGGAGGATCCTCCCCCGGCTGAAGCATGGGGATGGGGGTGGGGTGGGGAGGTAGAGGGAGAGGGGTCGAATGTGGGTAGGGGCGTGTAGTGGGGGCCTGGAATGAGCCAGCCAAAGAGTTAAACAATCTCCTCCAGCCATGGAAAGGTTTTCATTCGACTGGAGATGCAATCAGATGATAATGCAGACAGATCACTCAGCTGAATGTGGTGACTGGATCGCAAGGATCCTTAGGATCCCAGCCTCCCTCAGCGGGTCAAGGATCCGGCGTTGCCCTGAGCTGTGCTGTAGGTCGCAGAGGCGGCTTGGATCTGGCGTGGCTGTGGCTGCAGTGTAGGCCGGCGCCTATAGCTCTGATTAGACCTCTAGCCTGGGAACCTCCATATGCTTCAGGCGTGGCTCTAAAAAGACAAAAAAGAAAATAAAAATTACAGATATTTCCATATCACTCTTGAGTAGTTTTCTGTCATTTACAATCACCAAAATTATGGAAGTTATTGGACCGGCTAGTGAATTTTGTTATTTAAGGTGTTAAATAAAGATGCACACCACATACACATATATTCCTAAAACATGTTTAAAAATATTTTGATAACTATAATTGGCTTCTTTGGAATCCTATGTACATACCTTATTTTATGTATATAAGAACATTCTTCTGGGAGTTCCCGTTGTGGCTCAGCGGAAGAGAACCCAACTAGTATCCACGAGGATAGTGGTTTGATCCCTGGCCTCACTCAGTGGGTTAAGGATGTGGTGTTGCCATGAGCTATGGTGTAATTCGCAGACGCGGCTTGGATCCTGCATTGCTGTGGCTGTGGCATAGGCCAGCAGCTACAGCTCTGAATCGACCCCTAGCCTGGGAATTTCCATATGCCGGGGGCGCCTCCTCCAAAAGAACATTCTTCTGAGGAAAGCCAATAGGTTTCACAGGCTGCCACAGAAGTCCATAGCACAAAAGCACACTGACTCTTCAGCCCCCTCCCATATGGCTCCATCGAGAATAAATGTCACCAACACCCCACATTTTGCCCAATCCTATGACATCAGACAAAAGGGTGGGGACAGTGCTAGAGGGTGCATGTAGGGTGGGAAATGACATACAAAAAAAGTTACAAGAAGTGGAAATAGCCAAGGACCTTAAGAAGGCATATCAGGAAGCCTGGAGAAACACCAAGGCAGCAACCTGAGGACACAGAAAGAGAGTTTCAATAGGGAGGAGAGACTCAACAAGTGGCTCAATGGACAGAGAGGTGTCTTACTGGACAGAGATGGTGAAATGCTGCTGGTTTCATTCCATCACGACGCTGCAGTGGGTGGTCAGATGGCAGCGAATGGAGAAGCGTAGGGATAAGAGGAAGCAGCCAACACTTCTGAACAACCTGCCTGCTTTTTCTTGGCATTTGGGCTGCCTTTCTCCACCTGGTGAGTCTGAACTCACCTTTGAAAATATGGATCAATTTTGTCGGTCCATTCTGCTCACTAACCCCACTTGCCTTGTAACATTGTAATGTACTGTGTGCCTGTTATTGATCCCAATACATCATGACAGTTGGCATGACCCTGAATGCAGGGTCCTTGCTGTCATCACTATCATCACCGTCATTACTATCAACACCATCCACGTTACTGGTTGGAACTTTACCATTATTTCCATCAGCAACATCACCATTATCACCTAATGCCTCCTTGGCCACCTCTGTGCTGAGGATGCTCCTTTAGGCACCTCCAGCCCACACCTTCCAGGAGCTCCAGGCTCCTGTAACTAGCTGTCCGCTAGCTGCTGAAAGACCCATGAGACATAGGAGATGCCCAGTAGTCATAATACCAGCCTCTCGTTCTGTGCCAGCCACGGTTCTAGGCATGTATCAAAGCATCTCCTCTCACAACAATCCAGTAGGGAAGAATTTTTTTTTTTCTTTTTGTCTTTTTGCCTCTTCTAGGGCCACACCCGCGGCATATGGAGTTTCCCAGGCTAGGGGTCTAACAGGAGCTGTAGCTGCCAGCCTGCCCACAGCCACAGCAACGCGGGATCCGAGCCGCGTCTGCGACCTATACCACAGCTCACGGCAACGCCGGATCCTTAACCCAGTGAGCGAGGCCAGGGATCGAACCTGCAACCTCATGGTTCTTAGTCGGATTCGTTAACCACTGAGCCACGACGGATCCCCCAAAGAGGATGTCTCTGTCACCCCCATCACCACCACCACCACTGTTAATCACCATCAGCACCGCCATCATCACTGTCATATCATATCACCTTCATCACAGCCACTGTCATCATCACTTCTGTTAGAGAGTGCACACAATGTGCCAGGCACTGAGCTAAAGGCTTTGCACATTCCGTCTCCTTTTCCCTCATGATAAGCCCCAAGTGAAGGATGCCGGAGCTAGCAGATACCACAGTAGAAGCGGCTACATTGCGAGTGATGATGAGGCCGCAGTGCCTGCTGCCCAAGGCCCAGCTGGGGGCTGCTAGGAAATGAGGTGGCCAGGCACCATCTTCAAAGGGACACTGCTCTTCCTGCTGGAAGTCAGGACAGTAGTTGCTCCTGAGAAGGAGGGTGGGTGGGGTTCCTGTTGTGGCCCAGCAGAAATGAATCCAACCAGTATCCATGAGGATGCGGGTTTGATCCCTGGCCTCGCTCAGTGGGTCGGGGATCTGGCTTTGCCCTGAGCTATGGTGTAGGTCACAGATGTGGCTCAGATCCTGCATGGGTTTGGCTATGGTGTAGGCCGGCAGCTGTAGCTCTGATTTGACCCCTAGCCTGGGAACTTCCATATGCCTCTGATGCGGCCCTAAAAAGCAAAAAAAGAAAAGGAAAAGAAGGATGGCTGTAGTAACACTCTAAACATCCCCTGGGGCCAGAAGTGGACCCCCCCCCCCATGCCCCCGCAACCTCCAGTGCAAGTAGGACCTGTTTGAGGCCTGGAAGGGGCTGACTTTTTTTTTTTTTTTTGGTCTTTTTGCCTTTTCTAGGGCCTCACCCGAGGCATATGGAGGCTAGAGATCCACAGCCACACCAGATCCATTGCCAGATCTGTGACTTGCAGCAATGCTGGATCCTTAACCCACTGAGCGAAGCCAGGGATTGAACCCGAATCTTCCTGTACACTATGTCAGGTTCTTAACCTGCTGAGCCACAATGAGAACTCCTGGAATTTTTCTCTTTCTTTTTTGGCTGTACCAACAGCATATGGAAGTTCCTGGGCCAGGGATTGAATCCAAGTCACAGCTGTGGCAATGCTGAACCCCCAAACCACTGCAGCAGGCTGGGGATCCAACTGGCACCACAACAGAGACAAGCCAGGTCCTTACGCCACTGTGCCACAGTAGGAACTCACTCTGAGAGTTTAGAGTTTTAACCTGGTCCTGGGCAGGACCGAGTTGCCTGGTTTTTATGCTGGATGGACTCTTCGGGACATGCTCACACTATCACCAAAAGGATGAGGAAGAACAAGACCACGGTGAGGACTTGAAGGAGCAGTGGGAGGACAAGTAAAGTCTAGATTGTTCTATTAAACAGCCACACCTCTTTGGCTCATTATAACGGGCAGTGATTCGGGAAAACTTACTTTTGGAATAGAAGGACCCGTAGGTGAGGCGTGTCTTGAAAGATGTGTGTATGGACGGAGGTAAGTGCTGGTGAATCTTGACAATCCAGTTCCTGCAGGTCTGGGTTCATCTTGAAAATATCCCCCTCCAGTTTCGTCAGCCTGGACATCTTCCTCAGGTAGAGGGACGTGAGCCTGGGCAGGTCTCTGATCCATCCTGGCTGAACTGAAACACAGAGGAGAAGCTGTCCACTACCCAAGAGGAGGCTGGCTTGGCATCAAGGAAAAGAGGAGAGTAACAGGTGACCGGTGATGGTCACTGCTGAGCACGGGCAGAGTGGGCAGCTTTGGGAATCTCAGAAGTGTGGGCCGTGTCACCCGGAAGGGTCCTCAGAACCAACCACTTCTTCCTTTTCCAGCCCCAGGTGGCTGAGGTCCCAGAAGAGAAAGACTGGCTAAAGGCCACACAGTGGTCAGGGTCAGGGCCAGGGCTTGAGCCCCAGGACACTCTCCAAGGCCCCTGTCGCTCCATCCGCTGGTTAAACTCCACACAAAAGCAACCCAGCCTTCACTCTGATGTCTTCCTGGAGTGGAGAAAATCTTGATGGAGTGTAAGGGAGGACGAGAAACGGAGCGAGGCTGGAGGTAGCCCAGAAACCCAATTTCGTGCCTCTCCTAATAAACAGAGAACCTGCAGCTTCCCCTGTTTCCTGTTCTTGTTCTTTGTTCTCCCATTGATGATGGAACCGGCCATACAGTGTGTTTTAAAAATAAAAACAACCTTATGAGTCAGAGTCAGAATATGTCAAGTATAGAAGTTCCCATCGTGGCTCAGTGGTTAACGAATCCGACTAGGAACCATGAGGTTGCGGGTTCGATCCCTGGCCTTGCTCAGTGGGTTAAGGATCCGGCATTGCCGTGAGCTGTGGTGTAGGTCGCAGACGCGGCTCGGATCCCGCGTTGCTGTGGCTGTGGCGAAGGCCGG
>PVHT021183554.1:1666938-1680302 GCA_004024745.2 Catagonus wagneri
AAACTAAAAGACACAATGAACCTTCTTACAGAACAGACAATGACTCACAGACTTTGGAAAACCTTGGTTTTTCAAATAAGACAATCTGGGGGGGTGGGGGGATGCACTGGGGGTTTGGGATACAAAATCTGTAAAATTGACTTGTGATGATTTATGCACACCATAATTGAAATAAAATCCATTAAGAGAAAAAAAAAATTCAAATGCTCGAGATTTGCAGTCCAGGTCTGCCAGCATTCCAGCCTTTTTAAAAATTTTTTTAATTTTTTAATCGTTTTGCCTTATCTAGGGCCACACCCGCGGCATATGGAGGTTCCCAGGCTAGGGGTCTAACAGGAGCTGTAGCCGCCGGCCTTCGCCACAGCCACAGCAACGCGGGATCCGAGCTGCGTCTGCAACCTACACCACAGCTCACGACAGTGCCGGATCCTTAACCCACTGAGCAAGGCCAGGGATCGAACCCGCAACCTCATGGTTCCTAGTCGGATTCGTTAACCACTGAGCCACGAAGGGAACTCCCTTTTTTTCTTTTTTTTTTTTTAAATGGCTGCTCCCATGGCATATGATAGTTCCCAGGCTAGGGGTTGAATGGGAGCTGCAGCTGTCGGCCTACACCATGGCCACAGCAACTCAGGATCCGAGCCACAACTTACGGACAACCTACGCTGCAGCTTGCAGCAACACTGGATCCTTAACCCACTAAGCAAGCCCAGGGATCAAACCCACATCCTCGTGGACACTATGCTGAGTTCTTGACTGGCTGAGCCACAGCAGGAACTCTGGATCCCAGCCCTGAGAAGGGCTCACGTGAGGGTTGAGATGGGCATGGTGGGTGCAGGTAAGGGTGAGAATGGTAGGAGAAAACTGAGTCACAAAGTTTCCAGTGAAGAGTCTCAGTCCTTCTGTGCATCTTCGGAGGAAAGAGCTTTTGGAAGAAGATCACGAGGTTGAAGTGTTAGTGATCCCACAGCCTACAGGAGAAAAACAATGAGCCAGTATTAGACACTGGGCAGTAGTTCTTTTCCGAATTTAGATCAAAATCAGAGTCACGGCCTTAGAAGTGACTTTAGGACGTGTCTGGGAGTTCCCTTCGTGGCTCCGTGGTTAACGAACCCAACTAGCATCCATGAGGACGCGGGTTCGATCCCTGACCTCGCTCAGTGGGTTAAGGATCCGGCGTTGCCTTGAGCTATGGTGTAGGTCACAGACACAGCTCGGATCTGGTGTTGCTGTAGCTGTGGTGTAGGCCGGCGGCTACAGCTCTGATTGGACCCATAGCCTGGGAGCTTCCATATGCCACGAGTGCAGCCCTAAAAAGACAAAAAAAAAAAAAAAAGACCAGAACATGTCTGGTCTCATCCCTCCCTGTCTACTTTGGAAGGAGAAAACTTGAGACTGATTGAGGGAAACTGGCTTGTCTGGCGTCACACAGTTGAGTCCCAGTGGTCCAGTGAGAAGGAAGGCTGACCTACGCCTCATTGTTCTGTTCTGGGCTCTGGGCTCATTTGCATAGTTGGCATCATGGGCCTTTTCCCACATGTATGGCTGAGCAGATGTACCTGATGAGAATCAAGTCACGAGACGGAGTTTCTAGGGCTTCTGAACGCCGCTGCCCCCATCCCACCCTCAGAACTCCAGAAATAAATACGCTTAATAGAGGCTCCTGCAGAGAACTGGAATGGCTGCTTTCCGTGGGGGTCCTATCTGTCTTAAAAGTTCTGGCTTCCTGGTGGGGTGAAGGGGTGGCCTAGGTGGCAGGTGACTGCACAGCCAGCCGCCCCTGCCCTGCCCTCCAGAGGCTGATGGCTGTGCTGAGGCTTCTTCTCCCAAGTGCTGGAGTCAGAATGGATGACAGGCCCCAAGGCTCATTCTTTTCTGACACCAGAGATAAGCCGAAGGAATGGGAGGCTGACGGTGGGAGGAGATGGTACCAGGTTGTCCAGTCTCCAGGCAGCCAGTTCTCAAGACCTGGTATGCAGAGCGGAGGCGGGGGCCCAGGATGTCTGAGCGGGCTGTGCCGACGGGGTAATGACCTTGAAGGAATGAAACAGTAATGAGACTCTTGTTCATTTCTTCTTTTTTTTATTTTTTTTGCTTTTTTGGGGCCGCCGAACCCGTGGCATATGGAAGTCCCCAGGCTAGGGGTCTAATCGGAGCTACAGCTGCTGGCCTACACCACAGCCACAGCCACTTGGGATCCAAGTTGTGACCTACACCACAGCTCAAGGCAACGCCGGATCCTTAACCCACTGAACCAGGTCAGGGATCGGACCCACAACCTCATGATTCCTAGTTGGATTTGTTTCCACTGTGCCATGACGGGAAGGCCTCTTCATTTTTCTATTGAGGCATCACTTGATGGCAGTAAAATTTCAGCATAAGATTTGTAGATTGCTTAGAATTAAAAACAAACAAGCAAACAAACAGAAAAACAGGGGTTCCCTTTTGTGGCTGAACAGAAATGAACCTGACCTGGAGGATGCGGGTTCGATCCCTGGCCTCGCTCAGTGGGTTAACGATCTGGTATTGCCATGAACTGTGGTGTAGGTCACAGACATGGCTCAGATCTGGCGTTGCTGTGGCTGTGGCGTAGGCCGGCAGCGGCAGCTCTGATTCAACCCCTAGCCTGGTAACTTCCATATGCTGTGGGTGCAGCCCTAAAAAAAAAAAGGAAATATGTGTGTGTGTGTGTGTGTGTGTGTGTGTGTGTCTGGATCACTTTGCTGTACAGCAGAAATTGGTACACCCTTCTAAATCAACTATACTTTAATGAAAAATTAAAAAAAAATAAAATGAGGACTCAGCGATGAGCAAGACTGGGACCCTGCCCTCAAGTGCTTTCCAGTCTAGAAGGGGCAGAAGATAGAAAACAATCCCGAACAGTGTAAATGCGCCATCACGTCCATCGCAAAGGGCAGAAGTAGGCGCTTTGTTGGCCCAGGGCTGGTGTCTGGCCTGTTCCTTGCTGTGCTCCAGGGTCTGGCAGGACCGGTACACTGTATGTGCTGAAGAAAGATTTGCTGAATGAGTAAGTGTTTATTAACACTCTCCTCCTCTTCTTCTGTTCCTGATCAGTTGTATTTCCTAATATGGGATTTTTCACAGAAGAACAGTCAGCCTGTATGTTGATTTAGATTTCTAATATGTTAAATAAAATTCTTCCAAAAGCAACAGTGTTCGAGTTGCACAAACAAGGCAATGATCTGACATTTTATAGAGCTTAAATATTATTTATTCCCCATTGCTGTAGTCATAGGCATGAAGTTAGGGTTAGAGTAACCCTGTTTCTTCACTTTGTGAGATGAAGTACATGCCGTCCGATAATCATAAAAACATATGCTCAAGGAGTTCCCGTCATGGCTCAGTACTTAACGAATCTGACTAGGAACCATGAGGTTGCAGGTTCGATCCCTGGCCTTGCTCAGTGGGTTAAGGATCCGGCGTTGCCGTGAGCTGTGGTGTAGGTTGCAGACACGGCTCGGATCTCGCGTTGCTGTGACTGTGGCGAAGGCCGGCAGCTACAGCTCCTGTTAGACCCCTAGTCTGGGAACCTCCACATGCCGCGGGTGCGGCTCCACATAAAAGGCAAAAAGACAAAAAAAAAAAAAGGAAAGACATTGGTTTATTTTTTTGACCTTTGAAGCTTTCCCAGAATCAAAATACTTGCTGGGGGACTCCCTTCTCAGGCTCTCAGACATTTCTGTTTTTGCTTTTTTTTTGTCTTTTTGTCTTTTAGGGCCGCACCCGTGGCATATGGAGGTTCCTAGGCTAGGGGTCTAATCAGAGCTGTAGCCACCGGCCTATACCACAGCCACAGCAACGCGGGATCCAAGTCGCAACTGCAACCTACACCACAGCTCACAGCAACGCCGGATCCTTAACTCACTGAGCAAAGCCAGGGGTTGAACCCACAACCTCATGGTTTCGTTAACCACTGAGCCACGACGGGAACTCCTGTTGAGGATTTTTGCATCTATGTTCTTCAGTGATATTGGCCTATAATTTTCTTTTTTTTTGTGATATCTTTGCCTGATTTTTGTATCATGGTGATGGTGTCCTCATAGAATGAGTTTGGGAGTGTTGCTTTCTCTGAAATTTTTTTGAATGGTTTCAGAAGGATAGATATTAGCTCTTCTCTAAATGTTTGATAGAATTCGCCCGTGAAGCCATCTTCTCCTGGACTTTTGTTTGTTGGAAGTTTTTTTAATCACAGTTTCTATTTCAGTACTTGTGAGTGGCACATTTTTCTTTTATATTTCTTCTTGGTTTAGTCTTGGAAGATTGTACTTTTCTAAGAATTTGTGCATTTCTTCTAGGTTGTCCATTTTATTGATATATAGTTGTTGGTATTAGTCTCCTATGATCCTTTGTATTTCTGTGATGTCTGTTATAACTTGTCCTTTTCCATTTCTAATTTTATTGATTTGAGTCTTTTCTCTTTTTTTCTTGATAAGTCTGGCTAAGGATTTATCAATTTTGTTGATCTTTTCAAAGAATTTCAGTTTCATTGATCTTTCTATGGTTTTATTTGTTTCTTAGGCTTGTATTGTAAAAACTTCCTTCTTAGAATAGTTTTTGAATCCCATAGGGTTTGGATTGTTGTGTCTGTTGTCATTTGCTTCTAGAAATGTTTAAATTTCCTCTATGATTTCTTCAGTGATCCATTGGTTGTTTAGCGTCATGTTGTTTAGTCTGCACTTGCTTGTGTTTTGGGCAGTTTTTTTCTTGTTGCTTATTTCCAGTCTTATAGCATTGTAGTCAGAAAAGATGCTTAATATGATTTCAATTTTCTTATATTTACCACTGGCCTTGCTCAGTGGGTTAAGGATCCGGCACTGCCGTGAGCTGTGGTGTAGGTTGCAGACGCGGCTCGGATCCCGCGTGGCTGTGGCTGTGGCGAAGGCCGGCAGCTACAGCTCCTGTTAGACCCCTAGCCTGGGAACCGCCATATGCCGCGGGTGCGGCCCTAGATAAAGGCAAAAAGACAAAAAAAAAGAAAAAGAAAAGGAGGCATATCCCTCCCACCCCTGCCATCTAGATTTTGTGGCAGGAAGCTGGAAAATCACACGTTTGAGTGGGAAAATAATGAACAAAATTTATATGCCATTATTTCACATGATGATATTTCATGTGATTTCATAAAATCATGTGTTTGTGTGGGAAACAATGAAAAAAAATCTCTATTTCATTATTTCATATGCTTTTCCTGCCTCTTCCCCCTGTCACCCCAGAATCTTTGTGGGTGGGGGTCGGGGAGGTAGAAGAGAGCCTCATTTTCTGTTTCACCTTTTGCTGAATATAGTGAAGCCGGAAAGAAATCTCTCCTTACAAGTGAATTAAAAAAAATTTTTCCCCCCAGAATTTCAGAAAACAAATATTGCAGGAATCTTGGCTTCTAGCGCCTCTAACTCAAAGATGTTTTCAAATGAAAGACATTGGTTTCGGGAGTTCCCTTCGTGGCTCAGTGGTTAACGAATCCGACTAAGAACCATGGGGTTGTGGGTTCGATCCCTGGCCTTGCTCAGTGGATTAAGGATCCGGTGTTGCTGTGAGCTGTGGTGTAGGTTGCAGACTCAGCTCGGATCCCGCGTTGCTGTGGCTGTGGCGAAGGCCGGCAGCTACAGCTCCTGTTAGACCCCTAGCCTGGGAACCTCCATATGCCGCGGGTGCGGCCCTAGATAAGGCAAAAAGACAAAAAAAAAGAGAGAAAGACACTGGTTTATTTTTTTGACCTTTGAAGCTTTCCCAGAATCAAAATACTTGCTGGGGGACTCCCTTCTCAGGCTCTCAGACCTTTCTGTTTTTGCTTTTTTTTTTGTCTTTTGGACCTTTTAGGGCCGCATCTGTGGCATATGGAGGTTCCCAGGCTAGGGGTCTAGTTGGAGCTGTAGCCGCTGGTCTGCGACCTACACCACAGCTCACCGCAATGCCGGATCCTCAACCCACTGAACAAGGCCAGGGATTGAACCCATAACCTCATGCTTCCTAGTCGGCTTACTTTCCACTGTGCCACGATGGGAACGCCCAGGTTCTCTGGGGCAGCCAGTCCTCTAACTTCCCTGGCCTTCCCTGACCAGGGCCTAAGCTCAGGAGACCCCCCACTAGGGCTGGTGGTAGCAGGCATTTCAGGGCTGAGCGGGGCTGGAAAGGGTACGGTGAGGTTTGCAGGGTTGAGCTCAGTAGTTTCTGGAGTTGAGAAAAAAGTAGCTTTGAATCTTGGTTCCACTGCTGCTGGTGGGGTGACCCTGGGCAAGTTACTCCCCCCCCCCTTTTTTTTTTGGCTTTTTAGGGCCGCATATGGAAGTTCCCAGGCTAGGGATCAAAATGGAGCTCCAGCTGCCAACCTGTGCCACAGCTCAGCAACATCTGAGCCACACCTGCAGCTCAGTGCCAGCTCACGGCAGCTCAAGGGAGCTCCAGACTGTAACCCAGTGGGCGAGGCCAGAGTTCAAACCCACCTCCTCATGCATACTAGTCGGTTCATTTGCCCTGTGGCATAACAAGAATCCCCAGGTTATTTCACTTTCTGAGCCTGGTTTCTCCTTTGTGAAATGAGAAGGCAAGCCACTCCTGCCCCCTATTGGTTGATGTGAGAACTGCATGAAGGGCTGTCATTAATATAATAGTTTATAATGGCACAGAATCTGAAGCTGTACATTTATTTATATGACTACTTAAAAAAAGAATTTCACAAAGGGATATCTACAAACTGCACATTCCTAACCCTTATGAACCAGCTACTGCCAAATCAAAAATGGCCTTGACATTTGGCCATCAAATCAGAGACCCTCTGATATAGTCTGCCTCTGGCTATTTAGTTTCCTCTAAGGTGCTTTTTCCAAAAGGCATATCTAGATAAAAGACCTCATAATCTATCAGGAAATCTGGTGACAGTCAATGAGAAAGGAGTTGAAACCAACAGTTAAGTGGGGTTTCTGAGATAACCTCATTGCAGAGAAGCTCACGTCTTGGAATCATGAGGAAAAGTAGTTAAAACTCAAAGGTGCGCCCCCTACTTTTTGCATAATGGAGAAAGTATTTACTTTTTTATAGGCAGCAGGCTGAAGAGGACACAACTAGACCATATTTAAATTCATATAAACCTTTTAATTAGGAGTCATATAAAATAACTAAAAATGCAAATCTCCCTAGATAGTGTAGGTAAGAAAGCAAACAGGATTAAAATGTGCACATTAATTTCAAATTTTAATCACAGGAGGTCAGGTGACCTTTGCATCCAATGTTAAAAAAAAAAAGTTCTCAAGTTACTCTTTGGAATAGCAGCATTTAAGGTTTTCTTGCCATACTTGTTTATTCCTCTGGGATGTGGCTGAGTAGTGGTGGAAGAAATATTCCCCTGAAAGTTTGGTTAAAACAAGACAAATCTTAGTGTTTTCACAAAAACGTCAGACAACAAGGAAAAGCTAAGGAAGAGCGTTGATCCCAAAGTCTAGTTGCAGTAAGTTAGGTGGAACTGGAGTTCCCGTTGTGGCGTAGCGGAAACAAATCCGACTAGGAACCGTGAGGTTGTGGGTTCGATCCCTGGCCTTGCTCAATGGGTTAAGGATCCAGCATTGCCTTGAGCTGTGGTGTAGGTCGCAGATGCGGCTTGGATCCCGCGTTGCTGTGGCTGTGGTGTAGGCCAGCGGCTACAACTCCAATTCGACCCCTAGCCTGGGAACCTCCATATGCCGCGGGTGCGGCTCTAAAAAAATGGCAAAAGACCGAAAAAAAAAAAGTTAGGCAGAACTGTATGTGGCAGCAAGCAGGTGAAACGTGACATCAAGGAACTTTATTATATTTTATGTAACTTTATTATTTTTGGCTGCACCCATGGCATATAGAAGTTCCTGGGCCAGGGATCGAATCCGAGCCTCAGCAGCACCCCGAGCCACGGCAGAGACAACGCCGGATCCTTATCCTGCTGCACCACCGTGGGAACTCCAAGGAGTACTATTGCAATACAGGGCCCATCACGGTTTAAAGCAATGGAGCCCAGGACTGTGGAGAAATGATCACCAAGTTTAACGCAGTACCGTCCGCACTGGTTTCTGTACAAACGTTTCAAACTATGTCACGGGCCAGATTTTGCAAGTGCCCAAGCCACCTCTGGGCTGTAAACTAAGCCTCAGAAGTTCAGGCATTGCCTGAAGATTCTTCACTAATATTCACCTCTAAGGAGAGGCTGAAAGAGGAATTTCCAATGAGCTTCTGGCTCAGGGCTTAGGGTCCCCAGCCAAGGCTGTCTTGAGACGGCCCCCAGAATGGTGGAGATCTGTCTTCTCAGATGGCTTTGCTGGAAGATAAAACAACAGCTATTGTTTTCGGGCATCTGAGGTCCAGCCAGACCCCCTGAGATTTGCAAACTAAAGGAATTTCAAAATAGAAACAGGTTTTTTTTTTGCTCTTTTAGTTCAAGGCAAATGGAGGTTCCCAGGCAAGGGGTTGAAACGGAGCTGCAGCTGCTGACCTATGCCACGGCCACAGCAATGCCAGATCTGAGCCGCGTCTGTGACCTACACCACAGCTCATGGCAATGACAGATCCTTAACCCACTGAGCGAGGCCAGGGATCGAACTTGTATCCTCATGGATACTGATCAGATTTGTTTCCACTGCATTACGACGGGAACTCCTGGAAACAGTTTCTGCCTTACCTTAACAACCCACCACCTCTGTGTGACATGAGAATATTTATAAAAACATACTAAAATACACCTGCTATTTATGGTTACCCTTAGTACCACATTTTAGCCTCTGAAAACCCACTCTTCTCAGCACTGACAAACCAAAACAGAAAAGGACAATCGAGACAGTTGTTAATGGGCCCACTTTCACGTCTCAAGGCAGACATGACAGAGCAAAAAGCAGAGGGGAAAAAAAAACTCCATTATCAGCTTTCATTTCACTAAAGCCAAAGGCCTTGAGGGGAAAGGCCGTGAGTCATATAAACAGACACAAAATCCAGGAGAATACTGAGGCGTGATAAGAACACTGGCCAGCGGCTCGGTAGACTGAAGCCACTGGGGAAGCCGCCAGCCCTTGAACTTGGTGGTCTTTGCTGACAGGTCTGCCCTGTGTCCTGCTCTTCTGACCGGGGACCCCCTCCCCCCAGGAATGGGATGGGCTTGTGGTTGGGGCAGTAACCCAAGCGCATCAATGTCCAAGACGGGTCACCGGTCACCTTGGCGGATGTCACTCTAGACTGATGACACTGGGGGCCACTACTCTGGCCCCTCGTCAGCACCTGGGACCAGGTAACCCCCCTTTCCCCAGACCCTCACCCCCACAGACCTTGATCTCCAGAACATGTTGTGTACGTGGACTCCCTCTGCCATTTTCACACGGCAGGAGTTACAAGCCATTTCTGTTACAGAAAGCTATTTCTTTTCATACCAGAGTGTGTGGAATAAGATTTGTCCCTGCTACACATGACAGCACAGGGAAATTTATTCAATATTGTGTAATAACCTTACGGGAAAAGAATCTGAGAAGGAATGAATATTGGAGTTCCCTTAGTGGCTCAGTGGTTAATGAATCCGACTAAGAACCTCGAGGTTGCGGGTTCGATCCCTGGCCTTGCTCAGTGGGTTAAGGATCCGGCGTTGCCGTGAGCTGTGGTGTAGGTTGCAGACACGGCTCGGATCTCGCGTTGCTGTGACTGTGGCGAAGGCCGGCGGCTACAGTTCCTGTTAGACCCCTAGCCTGGGAACCTCCATATGCCGCGGGTGCGGCTCTAGATAAGGCAAAAGGACAAAACAACAACAACAACAACAACAACAACAAAACAAAAACAAAACAAAACAAAAAAGGAATGAATATATGAATATGTATAACTGATTTATGTTGCTGTGTGCCTGAAACCAGTACAACTTTATAAGTCACCTATGTTCCAATACAATTTTTTAAAAAAGATTTGTCTCTGCTACGTGTACCTTTAACCTTTGTCTTTCCTCTGATTTAGCAACAAAGCAGATCAGCACAAGGGACAACCTCTAGGCGTACACCTTCAGGGCCGGCAGTTCACAGAAATGGAGCTACAGGCTGGGTTTTAGAGCAGTGCCCGCCCTCCCCTACCCCATTTACAGAAGAAATGATTAACTGAGTCCCCTTCCAGCCCTGGCAGCACCCGGCAAAATGAGGAAAGGGATGTGCTGGGCAGGGTCTTTGAAATGAGGCAAGGGTCTGGGGTCCGGTGATGAATGACTGCTCTGAATCTGGCATGGACAGGCGGGATGGGCCGGGGACCCAGCCTCCAGCGAGGCCCGCCCTCTGGGTCGGCCCAGCAGGCCCGCTTTGCTCACTCCTGGCCGCCGGTCAACTTGTGGAACAGGTCCTCGTCGAGCGTCTCATTCTGGTCCTTGGAGCGCGTGGACAGGAAAATGTAGCCCCCGATGTACTCGTGCACAATTTTGCAGTCCGCGCTCAGGCAGGTGAACGCGATGGAGACGTTCTGGTCAAACTCGATGGCCACCTGGGAGGGGAAGGCACAGGGACGTTGTCGCTGACAAGGACGGATGAGAAAGAAGCTGGAGGTGGTCCCAGACCCCAGTGAGGACTGCTCTGAGGTCGAAAGCCATTTTTCCTCCCCAGCCCCCCAAACCCTGCCTGCCATCAAAGCCCTCGAACCCTCTGCGCCCTCTTGTGGTGTCAGCTTTGCAGCACGCCTGGCAAAACATTCCAAAGCCCAACACAGCTATTTCTTGCCTGTCTCCGGTTTAGATGAAAGAACTGTCAGCACTCCCTGTGTTGAGGGGAGGGGGGCTTTGCAGATTTTATTTTGTTTTTTGGGGGCCGCATCTGCGGCATATGGAGGTTTCCAGGCTAGGGGTCAAATCGGAGCTACAGCTGCCAGCCTACGCCACAGCCACAGCAACACAGGATCCCAGCCCTGTCTGCGACCTACATCACAGCTCACGGCAACGCCGGATCCTTAACCCACTGAGCGAGGCCAGGGATCACATCCGCAACCTCATTCCTAGTCGGATTCGTTTCCACTGCGCCACGATGGGAACTCCTTTGCAGATTTTTTAATGGAGAAAAAAAGCCTCTCATGAATTTTCCTGCAGCCACAGCCCTCACTCCTTCCTAGCTGGAGGTCATAAACTCAAGAAAGCACTAGAAAGGAACTGAAGTGTCACTCCCTCTCCCCCTTGGCTGCCCGCTGCAGCAGCTGGGGACCTTCAAGAATCACTGATTTCAATTGGTGGTTGTCGGGGGGGGGGGGGCAGGGAGAGGGATGGACTGGGAGTTTGGGGTTAATAGAGGCAAACTATTTCTTTCCTTTTTTTTTTCTTTTGCTTTTTAGGGTTGCAGTTGGGGGATATGGAAGTTCTCAGCCACAACAGGAACTCCCTAAACTATTATGTTTAGAATGGATAAGCAATGAGGTCCTGCTATATAGCACAGGGAACTATATCCAATCACTTGTGATATAACATGATGGAAGATGATATGAGAGAAAGAGTGTGTACATACATATGACTGGGTCACTTTGCTGTGTACTAGAAATTGACAGAACAATGTCAATCAACTAAAACATAAAAAATTAAAAAAAAAAAAAAGAATCACTGATCTCAGTGGCTCCCAGAGTCAGATTTATGTGGCCTTGAGGAGGCAACTAGGTTTCCGACCCACTGCCTTAGGCGCCATCTGATCTCAGACCTTCCTTCTGCAAATGAGGCCAGGTGGTCAATAGCTCTGCTGAGGGGAATGGGTGGTTCTTCAAGAAAAATAATGCGAGTCTTTTACTCTCCCTCTATGTTGATGGCTTTCTACTGGTAAAATGGGAACGCCAGCGGGTTGTGTAAGAGGTCCTATCACAACAACAGTAGAATGTTTTAAATCATCAGGACACACGGAGCCTTTGACTTGGTCTAGCACTTCCTGTGACGGAGGCTTGGCCCGACTGGGTTCCTGGGATGGAGATGACAGGGGCCAAGGGGCTGGGGGCTCCTGAACTCAGAGGCTAAGCTTTCCTCCGTCACCCTGTGAACCTCGCTGGCTACTCTGGTGCTTTCCCCTTTGGGACTGGAATGCTGCCCGGGTGAGCAGTTGAGCCCCTGGGTCCTCACCGGTGACACCCCTTGGCAACCAGTTGGATGAAGTCTGTTTTGGATTTATTTTGTATGCTCTTTACATCTCGGATGATTTCTGCTAAATAATTATCAGCCTAAATCTTATATAATCCTATGCTGAGTCGAAGGAAACTAATCAAACTATTCAGCCATTTTAGAGTCTGTCTGTAGGGAGATGAAGCCAACTGGTTGTTAATTCAGAAGCATTTGGCTGGAACCTGCTAGGGAAACTGCCCAGAACTGCATATGATTATTGTAACAGACAACTCCCATACGCCTGGGTTTCTGAGCTCTAAGTAGAAGAACACCTTTTTTTTTCTTCTTTTTTTTCTTTTGTCTTCTTAGGGCTGCACCCACGGCCTATGGAGGTTCCCAGGCTAGGGGTCTAACAGGAGCTGTAGCCGCCGGCCTACACCACAGCCACAGCAACGCGGGATCCGAGCCGCGTCTGCAACCCACACCACAGCTCACAGCAACGCCGGATCCTTAACCCACTGAGCAAGGCCAGGGATCGAACCTGCAACCTCATGGTTCCTAGTCGGATTTGTTAACCACTGAGCCACGATGGGAACTCCAAGAACACCTTTTTAAAATCAGAATAATCATCAGTTCTGAGGGAACACACATTTACAGGCTCAACACTGAATATACCCCAAACTTTCACTTTACCTGCCGGATTTCCCAGTTGACATTCCACTGTTTCATATTTGTGAATCTCCATGTTGTAATTGGAATCCCAGTGTTGGCATCGATTCTAATCAACCTGTTATACGAAACTCCCAGAATGTCATCTTTCTTGCTTCCTTTAAATCTGAAAATAAAAATTAATTAAAAGATGCAGGAGAGGCGGCAAGATGGCGGAGGAGTAAGAGGTCGCGCTCACCCTCTCCCACAAATACATCAAAAAACGCATCTAAATATAAAACAACTTGGACAAATCATCATCTGAATGCTGATCAATTTAAACCTCCAAAAACTGCAAGAAACCCTTGAAATAACTGGGTAGAACAAGTGAAGAAAAAAAAAAAAAGGTGAGAGAGAAAGGCAATTAGGACCGTAACCAGCACTCCAAGGAGGGAGCTGTGAAAAAGAAAAGTTTCCTGGGAAGAAACCTAAACAACGATCAGCGGATCAACGACCATCGGAACTAGAGGGACATCAAAGCCTGAGAAAAACGCAGCAGCTGGATTGAGACAGGAAAATCGGAGTTAGAGACCTGAATACCGGCGCAGACACCACAGCCTGAGGCGCCGGGCAGTGCCTGGGAGCTGACACAGCTTCCCAAGGT
>PVHT021183554.1:1688528-1709058 GCA_004024745.2 Catagonus wagneri
GGTCACATCTCAGATACACTTCATTCATCCCATCAGCAACAGGGATCAGTAACTTGATTCCAAATTTTCTCCCTGCCACATTTACATCTGGCACAACTTCACAGCCTGCGTGATAAAAGGCAGGGACAACAATGAGTCTGAGGGACCTCTTGTACGAACAGCAGATGTGCATCTAAAACAAAGACTTCAAACACGACCCCTCAGATTTGATTATCTGCTAAAAAACTGAGGAGCAAGCTGATGACATTAATTAAAGGACAACTAAATAAGGTTGACGAACAATTAGCATGGATAAATAAAAATATTTTCTTTTATGGATTTCTATAATGTATCATCAATAAAATTTTCAGGTTGATTTGACTATTCTAGGTCATTGGAACGATTCTTGAATATAAACTTTGAAATAAATCAAGGCAGAGGGAATTCTCTAATTGTCACAATGACAAGGGACTCGAATGCACCAATGAATTAAATTTTTCAGTTAGTGGAGTTACCAGTACATTCAGCCACTTTCAGAAATTAGAAGACACGCAACAGACACCGAATTGAACCTAACTGTTCTGGAATTCAGAAAGCTTTTCAGGATTCAACAATGTCTCATATAGTACATTTATTCATTTTAATTTATTTTAGTTTTAAAAAAATTATTATCTTCCATGGATGTACAGTTTATTTACAGTACTAAATTATTTACTAAATTTATTAGTTTCAGGTACATAGCATCCTGATTACTGAATCAATATGCTTGTTTTCATGTACCGCATTTATTATTTATTTATTTCGTCTTTTTGTATTTTTAGGGCAGCGCCCGTGGCATATCCAGGTCCTCAGGCTAGGGATCCAATCCGAACTGTAGCTGCCAGCCTACACCACAGCCACAGCAGTGTGAGATCTGAGCCGCCTCTGCGACCTACACCACAGCTCACGGCAACTCCAGATCCTTAACCCACTGAGCGAGGTCAAGGATCGAACCTGCATCCTCATGGAGGCTGTTCAGGTTTGTTAACCACTGAGCCATGACAGGAACTCCCATGAACTGCATTTATGACACCAATTACCACCACTTCAGACACTCGGACACACCCTCCAAGGGACTGTGTGATGTAAACAACCACTCGCAGGTCCCATTTGGGATCCATGGTTTCCTGGGAGCAGGAGCTGCAGGCAGGCTGCCCTTTTGAAACCAGGGACAGATGGAAAGTTTCTGGTGAGAGTAAACCTTACTTCACTGGGTTGGAGTCTTGGCTTTCATCTGCTTACTGGGCTTCCCTAAGTCACAGCCAGATGCAAGACCCTCTTACCTCTAAGATTTAGTTTTTCTACTGGTTCTCCTTGTTCGAGCTCCTTATTTTTAAAGTAGGCTATAGATGTGTCTTTAAAGACGAACCAATATTGTTTGAAAGCTTTTAATATTAGCTTCTTGGGCCTGCAAATTAAAGTACAGCCAGAGTTTGAAAAACCATCCAGAAACGTAGGACACATTACAAATTCAAGTGGATCAAGATGCTCTAGAGACACTTTCAAACAACATCCTCTTTATTTTTAAAAACAATTTTCAAATTGCTAACTCATTTCTAAAAAACTGAAAATGGTTTATATTTTTATTTTGGGGGGGGCCACACCTGTCACGTATGGAAGTTTCCAGGCTAGGGGTCGAATAGGACCTGCAGCTGCATGCCTATGACACAGATGCAGCAATGCTGTATCCAAGCCACATCTGGGACCTACGCCGCAGCTCACGGCGACGCTGGATCCTTAACCCACTGAGCAAGCCTGGGGATCGAACCCACAACCTCATGGATACCAGTCAGGTCCTTAACCTGTTGAGCCACAATGGAACTCCTGGGGTTTTAATATGAGATGAGGTTACCCTTAGGAGAAACCACCTGAAAATTCCAGGGGACCATGGAAATCACCCAAATCTACAGCTAATCTACATACACTCTACTGTTATTAAAAAACATTCTGGGAATTTCCTGTGTTGGCTCAGCAGGTTGAGAACCTGCGATAGTGTCCATAAGGATGTGGGTTTGATCCCTGGCCGCACTCGGTGGGTTAAGGGTCTGGTGTTGCCATGAGTTGTGGTGAAGGTCACAGAGGCAACTCAGATCCCATGTGGCTGTGGTGTAGGTCAGCAGCTGTAGCTCCAGATCAACCCCTAGCCTGGCAACTTCCCTATGCTGAAGGTGTGGCCCTAAAAAGAAAAGCAATTTTTTTGGGGGGGATTTCCAACCACGATACCTGTGGGACCTAGAAAACTTTGTACTCTGGACTAGACAAGGTTGGTGGTGCCAGTGGCAGGCTGGGTCATTCAAAATAGAAGGGAAGGGGGTACAGAGGGACAGAAAAAAGGTACTAGGAATTGTATGTGGTTCAGCAGAAGGATCCCAGCCTTGTGGGTGGATCAGGGTATTTCATGCCAGAAGGCAGATTTCTGCATTCAAGAACAGGAGGGAGTTCCCATCTTGGCTCAGCACTTAATAAGCCCTGGTAGTATCCATGAGGATGAAGGTTTGATCCCTGGCGTCACTCAGTGGGTTAAGGATCCGGCGTGGCTGTGAGCTGTGGTGTAGATTGCAGAGGCGGCTCGGATCTCGTGTTGCTGTGGTTGTGGTGTAAGCCAGCGGCTACAGCTCTGATTGGACCCCTAGACTGGTACATACGCTGCTGACAAGGCCATAAAAAGACCAAAAAAAAAAAAAAAAAGGAGTGGGAGAGAAAAAGGAAGCTTGGGGTTAACTGCACTCTGATACAATTTTGGGCAAGCCTTTCAACAAGTCAGTACTAGTCTTTCCTTAGCTGCAAACGTGTCCTCGTTAACACAAAGATGAGGGAGAAGATGTTCATTAAAAAAACAATGTAGGACTTCCTGCTGTGGTGCAGTGGGTTAAGAATCTGATTGCAGCAGCTCAGGTCACTGCGGAGGTGTGGGTTCGATCTCTGGCCTGGTGCACTGGGTTTAAAGGATCTGAGGTTGCTGCAGCTGCAACTTGAATTCAGTCCCTGGCCTGGGAACTTCCACATGCTGTGGGTGTGGCCATAAAACAAACAAACAAATAAAAAAACCACAACCCAAACCAATATATTACAGGAGATGATCACATAACAATTATAAAATAAAATCAAAAAACATCATATGGGGTTAATATTTCCAGGATTTAGAAAATCACTACATTAAAATAGTATTTAGGAGTTCTCTTCGTGGCTCAGTGGTTAACGAATCCGACTAGGAACCATGAGGTTGTGGGTTTGATCCCTGGCCTTACTCAGTGGGTTAAGGACCTGGCGTTGCCGTGAGCTGTGGTGTAGGTTGCAGATGCAGCTCGGATCCCGCGTTGCTGTGGCTGTGGTGAAGGCCGGCGGCTACAGCTCCTGTTAGACCCCTAGCCTGGGGACCTCCGCATGCCGCAGGTGCGGCCCTAGATAAGGCAAAAAGACAAAAAAAAAAGAAGACATGGAAACAACCAAATTGTCCACTGATGATAGATGAATGGATCAAGAAGATGTGGTACGTATACTGACCACACACAGTGGAATATTAGCCACACAGTAGAATGAAATCTTGCCGTTTGTGATCACATGGATGGACTTTGAGGGTATTACGTTAAGTGAAATAAGTCAGAAAGAAAGACAAATGCAGTATGACTTCACTTGTACGTGGAATACAAAAAAAAAAAACTAATAAAAGAACAACAACAACAAAAAGACAAAATACATAAGCCAAACCAAACAAAAGCAAACACCTAGATACAGATACGGAAGTAGCCGTTACTAGAGGGGGAGAGGTGGGGAAGGGAAGATAAAATGGTTAAAGGTGATGAACTGTATGGTGATGGATAGAAACTAAATTGCTGCTGGTGAGCACACTGTAGGGTATACAAAAGTAGAAATAAAATGTTGTACATATGAAACTTACGTGTTATACATCAGTGTTACTTCAATAAAAATAAATTAAGAAAAAAATCCCAAACAAGCAATCAAATGTTACCTGAAGAATGACAACAGAAAAAAAAAAAAAAGAATGAGAGTCTCAAGTCTTCATGGAGTTCAGAGTTTAAAGAGGGAAACAGGCAAGTAAATTAATATAAGTAATATACAGTAAGTCTATGGGAGTGGTAACAGAACACACAGCACCTAAACACAGAATGAAGGGTCGGAGTTTGATGTGGGAATAGGGAAAAGCAATTTCAAAAATAAACTGTAGGCGGGAGTTCCCGTCGTGGCTCAGTGGTTAACGAATCTGACTAGGAACCATGAGGTTGTGGGTTTGATCCCTGGTCTCAATCAGTGGGTTAAGGATCCGGCGTTGCCGTGAGCTGTGGTGTAGGTTGCAGAAGTGGCTCAGATCCGGCGTTGCTGTGCCTGTGGCGAAGGCCGGCAGCTACAGCTCCTGTTAGACCCCTAGCCTGGGGACCTCCACATGTCGCAGGTGCGGCCCTAGATAAGGCAAAAAAGACAAAAAAAATAAATAAATGAACTGTAGGCAGAGTTCCAATCGTGGCTCAGTGGAAACGAATCTGACTAGCATCCATGGGGACGCAGGTTCGATCCCTGGCCTCTCTCAGTGGGTTAAGGATCCGGCATTGCCGTGAGCTGTGGTGTAGGTTGCAGATGCGGCTCGGATCCCGCGTTGCTGTGGCTGTGGCGAAGGGCGGCGGCTACAGCTCCTGTTAGACCCCTAGCCTGGGGACCTCCATATGCCGTAGGTGCGGCCCTAGATAAGGCAAAAAGACAAAAAAATAAAATAAAAAAAAATAAACTGTAGGCAGAGTTCCCGTCGTGGCTCAGTGGAAACGAATCTGACTAGCATCCATGAGGACGCAGGTTCGATCCCTGGCCTCGTTCAATGGGTTAAGGATCTGGCGTTGTCGTGAGCCAGTAGGCCAGTGGCTACAGCTCCAATTCGACTCCTATTCTGGGAACCTCCATATGCCGCTGGTGTGGCCCTAAAAAGATAAATAAATAAACTTTAGGCAACTGCCTGTGGAAAATGCAGAGGCAAGTCAGAGCTAGACACCAGGTAAAAGTGGAGATAACACTTCTTGGCCATCTGGCTCGCTCTAGGTCCTGGGTTGAGCCCTGGTAATGGGTGATGTGGTAGTTTCTGAGCCACGGCACTTCCACGTGCAGGTCGAATGGAGACAAGAACTGCAAGCAAGCTGGGGCCATGGTGGGACAGATGCTAGGCTAAAAAGGTGGGCTTTACTTTCTATAAAAATGGTCCTCAAACTCTGGCATTCATCGGGATTGGAAGGGAACTTGTTGGATATCTCCAAATCTGTCCTCAGTCCCAAAGATTTCTATTCAGCAGGTGCAGGCTAGGGCTCAGGCAACTGCATTTTAAGTAAGCTTTCCTAACATGGTTCCCTACTTTGAGAAACACTAGTCTAGACCAGGAATCTCCAAAGTAAAACTGGGAACAGCTCATCTCTAAAGTACTCTGAGTACTTACACACTAACATATTTACACCCATTTATTGATAATATATACATTATAAAGCTTACACAAACATAAATTACAAATAAACATACATAGGAGTTCCCTGGTGGCTCAGTGGGTTAAGGACCTGGCATTGTCACTGCAGCAGCTCAGGTCACTGCTGTGGCTCAGGTTTGATCCCTAGTCTTACTTCCAGATCAACTTCATGGAGTTCCCATTGTGGCTCAGTGGGTTAAGAACCCAGCATAGTGTCTGTGAGCATGCGGGTTTGATCCCTGGCCTTGCTCAGTGGGTTAAGGATCTGCATTGCTGCAAGCTTTGGTGTAGGTGGAAAAGGTGGCACAGATCTGGTGTGGCTGTGGTATAGGCCAGCAGCTGCAGCTCCAATTTGATCCCTGGCCTGGAGAACTTCCATATGCTGCAGGTGCGCTGTAAAAAGAAAAGAAAAAAAGATCAACTTTGTACTGACAATACTTTGGTTTTTATTTTATCCTACATTCATATGTATTTATAGCAAGGTTTAGATTTGCATATTAGATCAGATGCCATGTTGCTGGGAAGTGAAGTCCGCTATTTACATAGGGGTTTAGTAGATATTGTTTAAGGGGAAAAAAGAGCTTCACTCTTAAATAAAAAAAAAAAAAAATCAAAGGACTAATTCAATGCTCTTCTCCTGAGGGGGAAGAAGGCTCAGAGAATCTAAAGGTTTTAGGGTCACACGCCACCCTCTAGGAACAGAGTCCCATTCTCCACCCTCCTTTCTCCATTCCCTTTTCCTTTTTTGTTTCATCTCCCCCTTCCTCCTTCATCTCTTTTTTTCCACAAACTGTTTTAAGACCTTTGGTAGAAAAAATGTCCACTGGCCAGAGTTTCCCGTTGTGGCACAGCGGAAACGAATCCGACTAGTATCCATGAGAAAATGCAGATTAGATCCCTGGCCTCGCTCAGTGGGTTGGAGATCCAGCATTGCCATGGGCTGTGGTGTAGGTTGCAGACACAGCTCGGATCTCAAGTTGCTGTGGCTGTGGCGAAGGCTGGCGGCCGTAGCTCTGATTTGACCCCTAGCCTGGGAAGCTCCGTATGCCACAGATGCGGCCATAAAAAAAAATAGGAAAAAATGTCCATTGGCCAAATATGATGACAATTTTGTAATTTTTAGCTTAACAGTCACCCTAAAGTGACACGGATGCAGGGCTTAACTCCAGAATATCATCTTCATCAAAAACATCAACAGGAAGGAAATTATCACTACTGGGTTTGAGAAGACCTTGATCTGCTCTATGCAGAGAATATGGCAACTGAATTTCTTTCAAGATAAATTAGTAATAATTTATAAAGCTGTATTTGTAGATTCAAATGATTATTCCCCCCCCATAGTTCTGACAATAACAATAACAATATGTGTGGTTGCAACTATTTATGCCTCAGAAGTTAAATGAATGCCCCAATTGTTTGGGACCATCTGCTACAACCACATTAACAGCAACCAACTTGTAGAAACCCAGTGCTTGTTTCTTATTTATAGCTGATTCATTGTTCATTCTTTCCAAGTCTGTTTTTGCATCAGG
Source organism: Catagonus wagneri (assembly GCA_004024745.2). Classification (NCBI taxonomy): domain Eukaryota; kingdom Metazoa; phylum Chordata; class Mammalia; order Artiodactyla; family Tayassuidae; genus Catagonus; species Catagonus wagneri. The sequence continues at coordinate 1,695,537 of PVHT021183554.1, forward strand.
TGTTAACAAAAGCAGCTTGTGTTTCTTTTCAAGTCAATGACTCAGTGAAGTGTCAGTGTGTTAAGAAAAGTCAACAAACCATAAAGTAACTGGGAGAACTTCAAAGAGACCTCCTTCCTTTCATCCTAACCCACCTTGACACCATCACAAATGTGACAGTCCTTTCTTACATAGAAATAAAAAAAAAAAAAACTCCTCTGCCTTTTGAATAGTTGCAGATTGACTGGAGGTGACTAAGGAGTTTATCAGAAATACTTTTAATGGGCAAATGTAGATAAAAAAAAGGTGACTACCCTCTATAAGCCCAGGATCAAAGTTCTAGAGACAATATATTTTTTTTTTTTTTTGCCTTTTGTCATTTTATGGCCGCTGGTTTATGGCCGCACCCGCGGCATGTGGAGGTTCCCAGGCTAGGGGTCTAATCGGAGCTGTGGCCACTGGCCTGCCCCGCAGCCACAGCAACGCGGGATCCGAGCCGCGTCTGCAACCTACACCACAGCTCACGGCAACGCCGGATCGTTAACCCACTGAGCAAGGGCAGGGATCGAACCTGCAACCTCATGGTTCCTAGTCGGATTCGTTAACCGCTGCGCCACAACGGGAACTCCCGATATATTTTTAAACCATGAAAGAGCTTCAAATGGTGTCAGAGTCCTGATCAGGTGCACTGCAGAAGGAACTCTGGTCTGGCACGTGCTGATTATCGCTAACACTTTATTTTAAATAATATTTGGAGTTCGCTTCATGGTTCAGTGGTTAACGAATCCCACTAAGAACCATGAGGTTGCGGGTTCCATCCCTGGCCTTGCTCAGTGGGTTAAGGACCTGGCGTTGCCGTGAGCTGTGGTGTAGGTCGCAGACGCGGCTCAGATCCCGCGTTGCTGTGGCTGTGGCGAAGGGTGGCGGCTACAGCTCCTGTTAGACCCCTAGCCTGGGAACCTCCATATGCCACGGGTGCGGGTCTACAGAAAGGCAAAAAGACAAAAAAAAAAATTGTTTATTTTAGGGCTGCACCTGAGGCATAGAGAAGTTCTCAGACTAGGGGCTCAATCAGAGCTGCAGCTGCTGGCCACAGCAATGCCAGATCCGAGCTGTGTCTCAACCTACTCCGCAGCTCACGGCAATCCTGGATCCTTAACCCACTGAGTGGGGTCTGGGATCAAACCTGAGTCCTCATGGATACTAGTCGGGTTCATTACCGCTGAGCCACCATGGGAACTCCTATACCACCTTTTTTTTTTTTGTCTTTTTAGGGCCTAACCCATGGCATACGGAGGTTCCCAGGCTAGGGGTCTAATGGAGCTACACTCGCTGGCCTACGCCACAGCCACAACCACACCAGATCTGAACCGCATCTGCCATCTACATCACAGTTCCTGGCAACGCCAGATCCTTAACCCACTGAGCGAGGCCAGGGATCAAACATGCAACCTCATGGGTCCTACTCGGATTCACTTCCCGCTGCACCACGACAGGAACTCCATCCTACACTCCCTTTTAATGAGCAAGTACAATTAAGTAGGCACGTTGCTCATTGCTTCACATGCATTATTTAATTTAATTCTCCCAACGAGCCCAAAAAGAGGAATATCCCCAATTTATACACCAGGAAACTGAGGCTCAGAGACTCAGGGACAATGCCCGAGATCACTCAGCTGGTGTGCACTGCGGAGCCAGGCCTCCATCCACCGTCTGTCTGATGCCAAACTCAGACTCCTACCTTAGAACCACAAACCTGCCTACTGGATGTTCAGTTTAAAAGCCTGGACCCTTTACCTGCAAGGTGTTGCTAGGAGTAACTTCTTTCCTCTTCAAGGGTGACTTACCTAAATAATTTGAGGTTATCTGCAAGTTTGGGGATATCAGTAATGTCCTCCTGAGAAAAAGCAGATAACATTTCACAAGCAGTTATTAGACAGGGGGGTGACACTCTGTACCCGCGCTGTCCCATACTGCAGTACCAGCCGCGCGTGGGTAGTGACATGAGAATTAGTTAAAATTAAATAAAATGAAAAACTCAGTTTCTCCATCATACTAGCTACGCTGGCAGTACTTAACTTGGGGGTGGGCTGAGGGAGGACTGGGGCTGGGATCAGGCACCTGTGGGGCTTCTGGGGTGACTGGTGCAGTTCTAGTTCTTGATGGGGTGGTGACTTGGGTGATAATTCAATACTAACTTGTTAAGCTGTACGTTTCTGTATTTTTTCACTTTTTTTGCCATATATTACACAAAGGAAAAAAATAGATGAAAAATATTGACCACACGCTGTTGTTTAAGTTAAAAATTTGAGTTAGAAACTGCTACTTTTTTTTTGTCTTTTTTTGCCTTATCTAGGGCCGCACTCGCGGCATATGGAGGTTCCCAGGCTAGGGGTCTAACAGGAGCTGTAGCCACCGGCCTTCGCCACAGCCACAGCAACGCGGGATCCGAGCCGCGTCTGCGACCTACACCACAGCTCACGGCAACGCCGGATCCTTAACCCACTGAGCAAGGCCAGGGATCGAACCCGCAACCTCATGGTTCCTAGTCGGATTAGTTAACCACTGAGCCACGACGGGAACTCCAGAAACTGCTACTTTTATGAACAAATAAAATACCTGATAATTTTTACATCAGAGTGGATAAGGTTAGCTACATTTAGTTCATTGATTAAACTCTCTGATGGCGAACCTGGTTCAAAGTTCATTCCGTGGTAGGTTGGTGCCTATTTTCCAACTGAAAAGCCTTTGTTTGGAATCACATAAAGTTACTGAGGGATGTGAGGGGGAAATTTTTCATTTACTCTAAGAAGGATTGGAGTTCCTGCTGTGGCCGCTGCTCAGACATGGGTTCGCTGATCCCCTGCTTGGCACAGTGGGTTAAAGGATTCCTGCTGCTGCAGCTGCAGGGTAGGTGGAAACTGTGGTTCATATCTGATCCCTGGCTTAGGAACTGCATATGCCACAGGGTTGTTAAAAAAAAAAAAAGGATCCTTTTTCCTTTGTATCTCTTTTAGCGGAGGAGGCAGAAAAAAGTCTGATTCAGGGCCTGAATCTCTAGAATCTTGGAATTTAGTTTGAAGTATTCGCTTTTGCATGCTATCAAATTTCCTATTTTAAGGAATTTAATCATAAGAAAACACACATTAAATACATAAGAATACAGTGACTCATTTTTATCTATTACTATTTATACCCAATTACAATGAGCTTACCTCTTGGATTCAATGTGATTAAACTAATGATTAAAGAAGTCAAACAAAAGGGTGGCTCAATGAATGAGTCAAACAAGGAGGGGCATTCCGGTTATAAAGCTGACATTCAGCCACACGTCATGGCTAAAGAGTAAGGGATGACAAAGCAGCCTTATTTCTTTATGTTTTACTGGAGAATCTTTGTTTATTTCTTTCCTGAAGTCATAAGGTTCAGGAACTTTTTGACAACATCCCATCAGCAATGTGTGACTCAATCAACAGATAATAAGGTTTTGTATCTGAAGCATTGCCTCTATTTACACAGCTACCCCATTCTTCTAGACTTAAAGGGCCAATTCCACGTTTCATACCGGTGAAATGGAGCCCTCAGCTGTCTTTCCTTCATACCAAGGTAGCTTATCCTTAAGAATAAACACAATACCACAGAACCATAATTGGGAGTAATGAAAACACCTCACAGTCCCTTATAGAGCTGACCTAAGAAAAGACAGTCTCTGCTAGGTTTAAGTTTGTCAGGTGCAGACGGTATTTCTTTTCTTCAAAATCAGACAAAACATTCCTGTATTTCCGGTAATAAAAAAAGCTCATCTATATATACTGGTCGATCAGTCAGAGCCAAACCACACTTCCGAGTTATCAGAAACATTCATACCAAAGCACTGTCCGCTTTTCCACCTTCCAGGGTCACTTCCAAATTAGAAAGTGCTGCTTCTACTTCGTCGACCTCAGACTCGTTTGTAAAGTCCTGTGTCTCTGTGGACAAGGACAGTTTGCTAATGTGATACTGCAATGAAAACAGAGGTTTCGGAAACGTTATAAACACAAATGAATCCAGCAGCCATTTCTTCCTTGCAGACAACTCTCCTGTAATACCCAACACCCAACATCTCCTGGAAGGAGATCTCCCACCTGCTTGGGGAAAAGGACATTTTAATTTAAATTATTTTGACATTTGTGGGTAGTCGTGTTCAGACTTGATTCTTTTCCGTCTCTGACTGACCTTATGGTACAGAAGAGATAAGGATGGCAAGGCTGATGTTCTTATCTCTTCTGCACTTATAATATCTGCATGTTAGTGGGGTACAAGAAATACTTCATTTATTTAATTTTTGTTTGTCTTTTTTTTTTTTTAGGGCCGCACCTGCAGCATACGGAGGTTCCCAGGCTAGGGGTCAAACTGGAGCTGTAGATGCCGGCCTTCACCACAGCCACAGCAACATCAGAGCCGAGCTGCGTGTGTGACCTAAAACTCAGCTCACAGCAATGCTGGATCCTTAGCCCACTGAGTGAGGCCAGGGGTCGAACCCACAACCTCATGCTTACTAATCGGGTTCATTTCCACTGAGCCACGATGGGAACTCTTAAAAGGAATATTTTAAATTTAAATTTACTACCCTCAAAACCCTAAACAAAACAAAAAGACAACACACAGGATGGGAGAAAATATTTGCAGATGAAGCAACTGAGAAGGGCTTACTCTCCAAAATACATAAAAACCTCTTGTAGCTCAATACCAAAACAGCAAATAACCCCATCAAAAAATGGCAGAAGATCTAGACAGACAATTCTCCAAAGACATACAGATGGCCAAAAACACATGAAAAGATGTTCAACATCATTAATTATTAGAGAGATGCAAATCAAAACCACCATGAGGTACTACCTTACACCGGTCAGAATGGCCATCATCAAAAAGCCTACAAACAATAAGTGCTGGAGAGGGTGTGGAGAAAAAGGAGACCTCTTATACTGTTGGTGGGAATGTAAACTGGTGCCACCACAATAGAAAACAGCAAGGAGATGCCTCAAAAACTAAAAATAGAATTACCATTTGATCCAGCAATCCCACTCCTGGGCATCTATCCAGAGAAAACCATGACTCAAAAAGACACATGTAACCCAATGTTCATTGCAGCACTATATGCAATAGCCAAGACATGGAAACAATCTAAATGTCTACCAACAGAGGAGTGGTTTAAGAAGATGTGATACATATACACAGCCATAAAAAGGAATGAAATAATGGCACTTGCAGCAAAATGGATGGACCTAGAAATTACTGTGCTAAGTGAAGTTAGTCAGACAGTGAGACATAAATATCATATGCTATTATTTACATGTGGAATCTAAAAAAGGATACAGTGAACTCATTTGCATAACAGAAACTGACTCGGGGACTTTGAAAAACCTATGGTTACCAAACAGACAGGTTGCGGGGGGAGGGGGGGAGATGGGCTAGAGGTTTGGGATAGAAATTTTGTAAAACTGGGTTGTGATGATGGTTGCACAATTATAAAGATAATAAAATCCGTTGAACTTAAAAATAAACAAATTTCTACTCTTGGAGTTCCCTGGTGGCTCAGCAGGTTAAGGATCTAGCATTGTTACTGCTGTGGCACAGGTCTGATCCCTCACCTGGGAACTTCCACATGCTGTGGGTGAGGCCAAAAAATTTTTTTTACTACCCTCATTTTCAGTTCTTTTTCAAAGAAAAAAAATCAGTATGAAGAGAACAAAACTTTAGGAGTTCCTGTCATGGTGCAGAGGAAACAAATCCGACTAGGAACCGTGAGGTTGTGGGTTCAATCCCTGGCCTCACTCAGTGGGTTAAGGATCCACCACTGCCGTGAGCTGTGGTGTAGGTTGCAGATGTGGCTCGGATCTGATGTTGCTGTGGCTGTGGCTTTGGCCGGCAGCTGTAGCTCCAGTTCGACCCCTAGCCTGGGAACTTCTATTTGCCAAGAGAGCAGCCCTAAAAAGCAAAAAAAAAAATAGAAAAGGAAATTTTAGATGTAACAAATCTGATGTGTCTCCTTCAGGAAAAAGGTACAGCTGTTCCCTTACCTGCAGTGCTGCAAAGATCAACATTTCTTCTTCTGTGCAGTCGATTTCCTCTAAGAGAATGGCCCATCTGGCTTGTTCATAGAGCTGGTTTATTCGGACAGCATCGTACTAGAGAAAGAAACAGGTATGTGAGTGTGTGTGTGTGTGAGTCAGCATACAATACAAAAGTTCTAGTATAACTGAGGCCATTCCTCGTTAATTAGATGCAATAAACTTTAGTTCCGGTAACAGAAAGAAATGCTTCTGTCCTTCCACTGCCCTAGCTCATTTTACTTCTGAATTAAGACCTTTATTAAAATATTTTCCAGAGCTTCTTCAAGGTGCCAAATTAATCCATCTTAGGTTCTATTACTTCCCCTTTCTTATCACACTTCTATTGGTGGGAAAAACAGGTAATGAAACGGTTTATGTGATAAGATATATAAAGGAGAAAGGGTCCCCAGGCTGACCTGTAGACTGTGTAATTCATTTTTTTTCTTTTTAGGGCTGCACCCGAGGCATAGAGGTTTCCAGGCTAGGAGTCGAACTGGAGCTACAGCTGATGGCCTGCGCTGCAGCCACAGCAACATCAGTTCTGAGCCGCTTCTATGATCTACACCACAGCTCACCATGGCAATGCCGGATCCTTAACCCACTGAGCAAGGCCAGGTATCGAACCTGCATCCTCATGGTTCCTAGTTGGATCTGTTTCCGCTGCACCACAATGGGAACTTCTAGACTGTGTAATTCTTAGAATCTGACAGGGGTTTTCAGTGGAACTTCATAAAAGCTGATGAAGTTGAACCAGAAAAGATAACGTTTAAATATCTTCAAGAACTATTTTTTTTCTTTTTTCTTTTTAGGGCTGCAGGTGCTGCATATGGAAGTTCCCAGGCTAGGGGCTGAATGGGAGATACAGCTGCTGGCCTACACCACAGCCACAACAGTGAGGGATCCGAGCCACATCTGTGGCCCATGCCACAGGCAATGCGGGATCCTTCACCCACTGAGCAGAGCCGAGGATCGAATTCGCATCCTCTTGAATACTAATCAGGTTTGTTTCACTGAGCCACAATGGGAAATCCCTCCAAGGAAATTTTGAAAAAAACAATGCTGGGGAGATACTTGTTCTCCCAGATATGAAAACATACAATAAAGCCACAGCAACTAAAATAGTGTGGTATTGGTATAGCAATTGGTAAAATGTCCTTAAGGCAATACCTAGAAACAGACCTATGTATGTATATTAACTTAACGTAAAATAAAATGGAATTTTTAATCATCAGGGGAAGAAAGAATTCAACACTGTAATAGTGTTGAAAGTGTCCAGCCATTGGGAGTACAAAAATAAAAAATCACAAAATGATCTCACGCCATCCAAAATACATAAACCACAGATACATTAAAGAATCTATACATAAGAGTTCCCGTTGTGGGGCAGTGAAAGTGAATCTGATTAGAACTCATGAGGATGCAGGTTCCACCCCTGGCCTTGCTCAGTAGGTCGGGTATCCGGCATTGCTGTGAGTTGTGGTGTAGGTTGCAGACCCAGCTTGGATCTGGCATGGCTGTGGCTGTGGCATAGGCTGGCAGCTGTAGCTCCAATTCAACCCCTAGCCTGGGAACTTCCATAGGCCACGAGTGCAGTCCTTAAGAAAGCAAAAAAAAAAAAAAAAGAATCTAAACATACAAAAGTACACTGAGATACCATTTCACATCCACCAGGATGAATCTAACTTAAAAGATAAATAATAACAAATGTTGGCACGAATGTGGAGAAATTGGAACCCTTGCATATTGCTGGTGGGAATGTAAGATGGTGCCACCTCCATGGGGAAGAGCTGGGCAGTTCCTTAAAAAGCTGAACACAGAATAGGACCCAGCAATTCCACTCATGGATACATACTGAAGAAAATTGGAATCCGGGACTCAGATATTTGTACACCATTGTTCAGAGAAAGTAGCATTATTCTCAACAGCCAAAAGATAGAAACAGCTAACATATTTATCAATAGATGAATGAATAAGTCAAATTATATACATACAATGGAATACAACTGAATATTGCTCAGCCTCAAAAAGGAAAGAAATTCTGATAACATGCTACAACATATGTAAACCTTGAAGACATTACGCTCAGTGAAAGCAGACAAAAGGACCAATATTGTATGATTCCGCTAACATGAAGTACCACTAATATAGACATGAAGGTTAGTTACAAGGGGCTGGAGGAGGGGAGAATGGGGAGTTTTGTTTAATGGGTACAGAGTTTCTATACAGGATGATGAAATAGTTTTCGAAATTGTGGTGATAGTTGTACAATACTGTGAATGTACCTAACACCAGCGAGTTGTAGACCTAAAAATGGTTAAAATGGCAAAGATTCTGTTTTGCATATTTTACCACAATTTAAAAAACTCAGAGAAAAAAACTACCCAGACTTGTACATGAGTGTTCATAGTAGCATTCTTCATAATAGCCAAAAAGAACTGACTTGTGATGATTTTTGTACACCTATAATTGAAATAAAATTCATTAAGGCATCCAAAAAAAAAAATAACAGCCAAAAAGTAGAAACAATCCAGATGTCCATCAACTGACAAAGGGATAAATAAAACATGACGTATACATATAAAGGAATATTATTTGACAATGAAAAGAAATAAAATACTGGTATGTGCTACAATATGGATGACCTTTGAAAATCTTACGCTAAGTGAAAGGAACTGTCACAAAGCACCACATATTCTGTATACCGCGTAACACCATTTACGTGAAATGTCAAGAATAAGCAAGTCCACAGAGACAGAAAGTAGACTGAGGGTTGCCGATGGTTAGAGGGAAACTGGAAAAGACCCTTAATGGGCGATGGCTTCTTGGCAGGATGACGGAAGTGCTCTGAAATTGGATAGTGGTGATGCCTGCACCACTGAATATATTAAAACCCACTGACTTGTACGTATTAAATGGGTGAAATGTTGGTACACGAAATGCATGGTATGTGAAATTTTTTTTTTTTTTTGCCTTATCTAGGGCCATAGCCGTGACATGTGGAGGCTCCCAGGCTAGGGGTCTAACAGGAGCTGTAGCCGCCGGCCTTCACCACAGCCACAGCAACGCGGGATCCGAGCCGCGTCTGCCACCTACACCACAGCTCACGGCAATGCCGGATCCTTAACCCACTGAGCAAGGCCAGGGATCGAACCTGCAACCTCATAGTTCTTAGTCGGATTCGTTAACCACTGAGCCACGACGGGAACTCCCCAACTGGCATTTCCATCTGTCTATCCATCTGTCTCTGCCCCTCTGTCTATCTGCTACACAGTGCTACCGTCCCAATGCTTGTAGGGGTTTTAGTGAGAGTAAGTTAAATCACCCATTACGGCTCTTCGCTCACATGAAGCCAGTAAAGATTTTAAAAATTGAAGAAAAGCTTCCACACTTAAAACCACTTAACTTTCCTCCACCTCCAAGTCAAATAAAACAATTCTTTGAAAGAATACGGGTTAGTAGTTCCTGCTGTGGCTCAGCGGTAACGAACCCAACTAGTATCCATGAGGACTCAGGTTTAATCCCTGGCCTCACTCAGTGGGTTAAGGAGCCGGCATTATCATGAGACTGTTAACCGTGACTACTTCTGGGAGAAAGGTCACAGTAAAGGATTCTTCTGTTTTTTTTTTTCTTTATGTAATTCCTTTTTATGTTTGATTTTTTAAAATTATTTTGTTTGTGGCAGAATACATATAACATTTACAGTCTTAACCATTAAGTACGGTGGCCTTGCTGGGCAACCATCACCACTATCCAGTTTTCATCTTGTAAAACTGGAATTCTGTACCAATTAAACAATAACTCCTAATGTTTGATTTTCTTTTCTTTTTTTTTTAATTGAGTTTACATTTTACCGTATCCTTTAAAAAAGATAAAAATGTTGAAGAAAACATGGAAGAGAACTAGAAAGATTACCTAACAGGTTTATCACAGGTTAGTTAGCATTCGTTTGTTTTTCCTTTTGCATTAATCTTATGCACACTAAGGAAAAAAGTCACCAGAAAGGTCAAGATCTGAAGTGAGCTGAGCCCAGCAAGTGGCTCTGCTCTCAGGCCAGGGGGACCATGATCTTAGCATTTCTTTTTTTTTTTTGCCTTATCTAGGGCTACACCCGTGGCATGTGGAGGTTCCCAGGCTAGGGGTCTAACAGGAGCTGTAGCCGCCGGCCTGCGCCACAGCCACAGCAACGCGGGATCCGAGCCACGTCTGCAACCTACACCACAGCTCACGGCAACGCCGGATCCTTAACCCACTGAGCAAGGCCAGGGATCGAACCCGCAACCTCATGGTTCCTAGTCGGATTCGTTAACCACTGAGCTACAACGGGAACTCCCATGATCTCAGCGTTTCTAAAGCTGCTCGGAAAGAAGGACAAATGCAGATCCAAGTGGTGTGGTTTTTCAGGAGGCTAGAATAGTGATAACTTAAGAAATTCTGTCCTTCTTTTGAGAACTTTGCCAGGTGTTCACGGCAACTCAGGAGTTCACACCAGAATCCTCCAAAAACAAACCAAAACGTGACACACATGAAAACGTTCATGGCAGCATAACTCGTAACAGCTCCAAACCGGAAGCCACCCACTGTCCCTCAGCTAGAAAATGGATAAATAAAATGTCTCCAAACGCGTACATCCAGACATGGACACCACTCATGGGAAATACAGGTAAACCTCAAAGCCATCACACCCAGTGAAAGAGTCCAGACACAAGACTATGCTGCATGATGCCATATGCAAAATTTCTGGGAAAGGTAAAACTGACACAGAAAGCAGACCAGTGGTGGGTTGGGGCTGGGGGCAGGGACTGGCCACAAATGGGTCTGAGGTAATGTTTCTTGGGTGATGCAAATGTTTTAAAACCAGATTTGTGGTGATAATGGTACAACTATGTACATTTACTAAAATTCACACTATACACTATACACAGGTGAATTTTATGGCATGCAAATTATAATGCAATCAAAAGACATGACAACAAAACAAATCACATACACAATGCACACCCAAACCCAGGCAACTCCGTGAGCTGTGGTGTAGGTCACAGACACAGCTTGGATCTGGCGTTGCGCTGGCCATGGCTTAGGTTGGCAGCTTCAGCTCTGATTGGACCCCTAGCCTGGGAACCTCCATATGCCTCAAGTGTGGACCTAAAAAGATGAAAAAAAAAATTCCATACGAGGCAACCAATCCCTAACCCTCCCCCCAAAAGGACTCTGCCTTTAATTCATAGCTGAAACACAAAATCTAAACAGTATGTATAGTCGCTGAAATTTTAATTGGCCTAACAAACTATTTGCTACAATCCTAATGTTTATAGGGGTTTTAGTTAGAGTAAGTTAAATCACCCATTAAGGCTTTTCTCTCAAATGCAGTCAGTAAAGATTTTAAAACTTGGGAGTTCTCGTCGCGGCTCAGTGGTTAACGAACCCGACTAGGAACCATGAAGTTGCGGGTTCGATTCCTGGCCTTGCTCAGTGGGTTAAATATCCGGCATTGCCGTGAGCTGTGGTGTAGGTTGCAGACGCGGCTCAGTGGCTGTGGTGAAGGCCGGCAGCTACACCTCCTGTTAGACCCCTAGCCTGGGAACCTCCACATGCCGCGGGTACAGCCCTAGATAAGGTAAAAAGACAAAAAAAAAAAAAAAAAAAAAATTAAAATGCCAAAACAATGTTAAAAAAAAAAGATTTAAAAACTTGAACAAAAGCTTCCACACTTAAAACTACTTAACTTTCCTCCACCTCCAAGTCAAATAAAAGAATTCTTTGAAAGAATATAGGTTAGGAGTTCCTGTTGTGGCTCAGTGGTTAAAAAAAAATCCAGCTAGTATCCATGAGGATTTGGGTTCAATCCCTAGCCTCACTCAATGGGTTAAGGATCCGGCATTGCCATGAGCTATGGTGTAAGTTGCAGATGCCGCTTGGATCTGTCATTGCTGTGACTGTAGGCTGGAAGCTGCAGCTCTGATTTGACCTCTAGCCTGGAAACTCCCATACTGCCATAGGTGCTGCCCTAAAAAACAAACAAAACAAAAAATAAAGAATACAGGTTAAAGAAGAGCTGCCTACATCTACAGATTGACATCAGAGAGTAAGTATAAGATGTCCCATGGCCAGGCCTACTTCTTGCTTAGGCATTCTGGAATGCTGTTGCATCCACAGAGCTCTGAATTGCCTTCTTCGGACTTGCTCACATTCTGAGGTTCTAGAACAGCACAAGGCCTTGGGTCTTTCACAGGTTCTTTTATTAACAGGTGTCCTGAAAACTCTTTTCTGAGATCTCTTTTAGTGGTTTCAGTGGCTCAGAAACAATTTTTTCCCTGACGGGGACTGGCTACTGCTGCCCTCTCGTTGGCCCTAGATTTCCTTTGTTTCCTGGTTCAGAGAAAATAGAAAACTCGCAAAGCCCATGGCTTGCTTCTGCCACCTCCACTGCTTAAACCTTTGTTTCTCCCTGTTTAGTCAAGTTACTCATTTTTCCTTCCACCAACCAGCAACACAAACAACAAATTTACCGTCCACAGTTTTCATGCTCCCAGGAAGGGATTACTATTTGGTTCTAATCACTGAAGATTTCCTATTAGCTGGGTAGCAACTTTTAGTATCTTTTAGAACTTTTTATTTTTATTTTATCTTTTGGCTATGCCCACAGCATGCGGAAGTTCTGGGTCAGGCCAGGGATTGAACCCATGCCACAGCAGCGACAATGCTGGATCCTTAACAGCTAGGCCACCAGGGGAGCTCCTTCTTCAGACCTCTGATTAAAACTGATATGCCTTTTCTCTAATGAACATTTAAAAAACACTGTAATCTATTATAACTATAAAAGTTATTTAAAAATACACATATTTTTAAATGCATTCAAATGGGGCAAATAGTATATAGTGATGGGATTTATTCTGAAAGAATTCAAAAGGCACAGAGGATGTACAATAAAGCTAAGTGTCTCATTTTTTGTTTCCCCAAAATGGTAGTTTCTCTACCAACCCTATACCTTGTTCTTTTCCATTCGGTAATATTCCCTGAATATGTTCCCCATCCAAAATAGCTGACTCATTCTTCCTAACCACAACACTGCATGAATGAACTGTAATGAAATTAACCAGTTCCCTACTGATGGATGTTCAGGTGGTTTCCAATCTTTTCCTAAAACAAATGTGGTAATAAACCTTCTTGTGCAGAGACATGTCGATTCACATATTTGAGTATAACTGGTATAAATACCAAGTGGTGGATTTGCTGGGTCAAAGCCATGCCGCCCTGTAATCATGAGAGACACTGCCAAATTGCCTTCCACAGAGGCTCAATTAGTACTTTGACCTGCAAGGGGTGTATGTATAAGGCAGCTCATTTCCCCACATTCTTGTCAAGACAGTGTAAGAACCTTTTTGATCTTTGCCAATATAAGACTAAGAGCCATTGTAGATACTTTTTTTTTTCTTTTCTAGGGCTGCCCCTGT
>PVHT021183554.1:1710058-1742857 GCA_004024745.2 Catagonus wagneri
TGTAATCATGAGAGACACTGCCAAATTGCCTTCCACAGAGGCTCAATTAGTACTTTGACCTGCAAGGGGTGTATGTATAAGGCAGCTCATTTCCCCACATTCTTGTCAAGACAGTGTAAGAACCTTTTTGATCTTTGCCAATATAAGACTAAGAGCCATTGTAGATACTTTTTTTTTTCTTTTCTAGGGCTGCCCCTGTGGCATATGGAGGTTCCCAGGCTAGGGGTCTAATAGGAGCTGTAGCCGCTGGCCTATACCACAGCCACAGCAATGCCAGATTTGAGCCACATCTGCGACCTACACCACAGCTCATAGCAACACCAGATCCTTAACCCACTGAGCAAAGCCAGGGATTGAACCTACAACCTCATGGTTCCTAGTCAGATTCATTAACCACTGAGCCACAACGGGAACTCCTATGTGTTCACATCTTTTGTTCATTAGCCTATTGGGTTGTTGGTATTTTTATTATTGATTTGGAAGAGCTCTTTATACATTAGAGAGACTAGTCTTTCATTTGTAGCATGTGTTGCAATGACTTTTTTATCACCTTGCTTATAGTTTTGGTCATGCCTAAAATTTTCATTGTTTTCTTTTTACCTGCATCTATGGCATATGGAAGTTCCTGGGCCAGGGATCAAATCTAAGCTGCACGTGTGACCTACGCCACAGCTAGGGCAACACTAGATCCTTAACCCACTGTGCCGGGCTGGGGATCAAACCTGTACCACTGCAGAGACAACATGGGATCCCTAACCTGCTGTACCATAGTGGGAACTCCAAAATTTTCATTTTTAAATTAAAATGTACTAATCTTTTTGTTGATGGATTCTGGATTTTGGCATTTTTAAAATACATAGGAAATGCTGAATCCTAGCACTTTCCTATCTCTGAGATTAAAATCTCAAATCAGCTCTTGTTGCCTCTACCCTACAGCCTAATTGCCTCTTTCTTCGGAAAGCCAGAGCGGACAAGCTCCCTGGTCCTATTATACAATTTAGCTTCTAATTGTAGGATGCCTTGCATGTTTGCAGTGGTTTCATGGGTGCTATCTTTGCTCTTCCTTTTTTTTTTTTTGCATTTTGTCATTTTAGGGCCACACCCGCGGCATGTGGAGGTTCCCAGGCTAGGGGTCGAATCGGAGCTGTAGCCACTGGCCTACGCCGCAGCCACAGCAACGCAGGATCCGAGCCACGTCTGCGACCTACACCACAGCTCATGGCAATGCCGGATCCTTAACCCATTGATCGAGGCCAGGGATCGAACCTGCAACCTCATGGTTCCTAGTCGGATTCGTTAACCACTGCGCCACGATAGGCACTCCTGTCTTTGCTCTTCTTGATTTGACTATAGATTCTTCGAAAGCATGAACTCTATCTCCAGTTTCTATAACACTCTACACAGCACCCAGTAGGAGCCTTACACTAGGATTCTTTGATTGCACTCTGTACTGTAGGAGGGGAGAGCAGGGAGGACTGCCACAGCTCTAAAGTGCTTGGGGATCACTACTCTGTGCTCCAAAGTCATATCCTGCCAGCCTGAGTTTTCCCGTCACCTTTGGGTTGACAGCTGCTATGTGGCTGTAAGATTCAAATGCGTTCTATTCAGAATTATGGACAGGGAACTCCTCACCAATTAAGTGATCAGAGGCTGGAGGCAAAGAACCGAGACATCAGGACACCGGCCCTAGGGACCTTTGCCTTCAGGGTCCTTGTCCCATTCCGGGAGTATGATTCCTTATTAATCTCCTACTTTTTGGACAAACACATGTTTAACCCTGCCCCTCCACATTTGATATCTATGCTGATGATCTACCTTGTGTGAATTCTTTGACTGTGGAGTCACTCATATATATTTTTTTTTTGGTCTTTTTGCCTTTATGTAGAGCCGCACCCGCGGCATATGGAGGTTCCCAGGCTAGGGGTCTAACAGGAGCTGTAGCCACCGGCCTTCGCCACAGCCACAGCAACGCGGGATCCGAGCCACGTCTGCGACCTACACCACAGCTCACAACAATGCCGGATCCTTAACCCACTGAGCGAGGCCAGGGATCGAATCCGCAACCTCATGGTTCCTAGTCGGATTCGTTAACCACTGAGCCACGACGGGAATTCCCACTCATATGTTCTTGACAATTCTTTTAGGAGCAGATGACCGACCTCTTTATTTTTAGCACTGAGCTTAACCGCCAAAGCAAGGACATAATGGGGAATTTCTTGGCAAGGAAACTGAGAGGAGGGCCCCCAAGGGCCGGCCGAACTCACCACGGAGCAGGTGACTAGGAAAGTCTGGCTCTCGCATCCATGCAGCGTGTAAGGGTGGAAAGCAAAGGAAA
This sequence comes from Catagonus wagneri, assembly GCA_004024745.2. NCBI lineage: Eukaryota > Metazoa > Chordata > Mammalia > Artiodactyla > Tayassuidae > Catagonus > Catagonus wagneri. The sequence goes on from PVHT021183554.1 coordinate 1,712,394, forward strand.
TACCAGAAAGGCTCCCTATCTCCGAGGAGTCTGCAGTTGATTTGTAGAGAAAACCCATGAGTATGGTACACTTAGAGATGTGAGACCTGAAATCACACTCAGTTGTGGCTCAGAGGAGGGAAATGCCAGTGTTACCAAGAGGAGAGAAAAGCTCCTTTCTGGACGAGATAAGATTTGAATGTGATCTCAGGGCAGTGTTTCTGAATCTGGGATTCTGGGATTTTGGAGTCTAGAGCAAGTGGTTTGGCTGAGGAAAACCAGATCTCCGTTTGCACCACCTTCTGAGAGAAAATTAGGGTGTTCCTGTAGTGGCTCATCGGTTAAACGAACCTGACTAGTAACCATGAGGATGTGGGTTCAATCCCTGGCCTCGCTCAGTTGGTTAAGGATCCGGCATTGCCATGAGCTGTGGTGTAGGTTGCAGATGCGGCTTGGATCTGGTGTTGCTGTGGCTGTGGTGCAGGCCATTAGCTACAGCTCCTATTCGACTCCTAGCCTGGAAACCTCCATATGCCATGGGTGTGGCCCTAAAAAGACAAAAAAAAAAAGAAAAGAAAATTAGCTTCTCTTTCCATGATGGATGTGGATAAAAAAACCACAGTATTAACAGAGTACTCGTGATTTCATTACTATCAGAATCACGGATTTTTCATATTGCATCACAGCTGCTGTTTTCACATAATGCTCATGTGCGTCACCACTTCAACATTACGCAAGTTATAAAAAAAGGGCACTAGATCTTATTTATCCAATTAATTAAACAGATATGTTACTTATATTTTGAAGAAAATCTTGGTTACTATAGTTCAACCTAAATGTTTCATTTTGTATCCTATATATTTAATCTCATAAATTGGGATTTATTCTACTGTCCAGCAGTTTGGGGTTCTCAGCTGCTAGCTTGGTTCTTGGCACCTGGCAGTGGTTCAATAAATACATGAAAAATAAACAACTGGGGACAAACCTGAACAGAGAAGATGGGGCCACTTGAATGACATGGCCACTAGAAAATACAAAAGTGGAGTTCCCGTCGTGGTACAGTGGAAACAAATCTGACTAGGAACCATGAGGTTGCGGGTTCGATCCCTGGCCTTGCTCAGTGGGTTAAGGATCCGGCGTTGCCGTGAGCTGTGGTGTAGGTTGCAGACGCGACTCAGATCCCGCGTTGCTGTGGCTATAGCACAGGCTGGCAGCTGTAGCTCCCATTTGACCCCTAGCCTGGGAATCTCCCATATGCTGTGGTTACGGCCCTAAAAAGCAAAAAAGAAAGAAAGAAAATATGAAAGTATGATTTATTTATGCATTATCTAGAAGAAAAACTTAAGGCAGTTTATTAGAATACATAGCCTACACTAAGATAGCTTAAGTTACCTAGGAACTAGGCAAGGAAAGAGTAAAGCTGAGTCAGGAATGAGGGTTAAAAATGAAATCACGGAAAACACAGAGCCTTGGTTCTAGCGGACAATGCAAAAACAAAAAACAAAACCTGAGGAGTTGCATAATTCACAGCGCCCTTCAAAAAATCAGAACAATTGGTTAGAAGAAGCCTCAACAATAATTTCTCCCAAAGCTTTTAGTAAGGAAGAGCCAAAATTTGCTTTCTTACCACCGTCCACCAGAAGGAATAATGCACTCCAGATGCCAGCTAGGTCTATGGCATTAAGTTGGATATAAACCAAAGGCTGATCAAGGGCTTCACAGAAACGACAAGTGATAGGGCTTATTTGGAAGCAGACACCAGACAGGCAAGTAGTGGGAGCCGAGGATGGGCTCCTGGAGACCAGACTTAAAATCAGGATCAAGGAGAAGATAGTGACGTGAGGGACATGAACCCTGCTGTGCTATGCGTGCTAGGTAGGCTCTCCGCCAAAGTCATCTTTAGAATCAGAATATGTATCAGTCAGCACTTGCTGTACAACAAACCAAACCAAAATGTGGTGGCTTAAAACACAACCATCTGCTATTGCTGAGGAGTAGCTGGGTGGCTCTGTGGATTCATGCCGGGCTTAACTGATTTTGGTTGAGATCACCCATGTTCCCAGATTGGCTGGGGACCAGCTGGTCAGGGAGGCCCTCAGCTGGGATGGGCTCACTTCTGTTCCACATCCTACTAAGGGATACTCCAGGCTTTTTCCCACGGCAATGGCAGAAGAGAGCAGGCAGAAGCAGGTGAGGCCTCTGAGGCCTAGGATCAGACTGGGCGCATCGCGCCTTGGACTCCATTCTACTGGCCAAAGCACAGTCACAAGCCTGGTCCAGATTCAAGGGGAGGGAGCGAAGATCCCAGCTGCTGATGGGCTGAGCTGCAAGATCACACTGTCAATGGTATGGATATAGAAATGATAGGAGACTTGGAGCTCCCGTTGTGGCTCAGTGGTTAACGAATCCAACTAGGAACCATGAGGTTGTAGGTTCGATCCCTGGCCTCGCTCAGTGGGTTAAGGATCCGGCGTTGCCGTGAGCTGTGGTGTAGGTTGCAGACATGGCTCGGATCCCACGTTGCTGTGGCTGTGGCGAAGGCCGGCGGCTATAGCTCCTGTTAGACCCCTAGCCTGGGAACCTCCATATGCCACGGTGCGGCCTAGATAAAGGCAAAAAGACAAAAAAAAAAAAAAAAGAAATGAGAGGAGACTGGAGACATCTTTGCCATCGATCTACCACAAAGATCCTGGAAAGTTTCAGGTCATTTCAGATGCATGTTTTCTCCCTGAAAGTACATCTCACTCACATGTCTAGTCTACTTGTGAAGACATTTGAGTTTCCTTTGTGCCACTTTCAGAAAAATTCATGAAAGGTGCCACTGGTTTTGAGATGGTATATAGGATTTTCAACTGACCCAAGTAAGACAAATGACCATCACATTCCACCAAAAGCTGTGGATGAGGACGGGAATGGGTGCAGAAAAGGTGACCCTTGATCAAGCACCCAGCAGTAAGTGGAGAAAAGCAGCTGGTGTGGAAGTGGGTGGAAACGGTCTGATGAAATCATGCTTCATGCTCACGGGACCTGTGACCCAGTTTGTATTTTCCTTTTTTTGTTTGTTTGTTTGCTTGTCTTTTTCTTTTTAGGGCTGCAACCACAGCACATGGAAACTCCCAGGCCAGGGGTCGAATCAGAGCCACAGCTGCCGGCCTACATCACAGCCACAGCAATGCAGGATCCAAGCCGCCATCTGCGACCTACATACAGCACAGCTCACAGCAGCACCAGATCCCCAACCTGCTGGGCAAGGACAGGGATCGAACCCGCATCCTCACAGATCCTAGTCGGGTTCATTAACTACTGAACCACGATGGGAGCTCCCAGTTTGTATTTTCTGTGTTTGGCCATTTAAGTGCTGGTTCTCAATTCGACAAAGGGGAGAGTCGGAGCACTGATTTCACCACTCAGCTGCCCTGAGGAACTTCCGGTGGGAAATGTGCACTTAAAGTGGGAGGTGGCAACCAGCTGGGCTTACCACCTCATTCTCATCACCTAAGACTCCTTCAGCACTGTAGGGCAGAGCTGGGGTGTGCCATCACCGGGTCCTGGCTCGTCTGCCAGAACCACCCCCCCGACCCCAGCCCAGCCTGGGCCCCGCCAACACCTTCCTTCCTAAGCATGAGGGGCTCTGGCTCTCTGAGCCACTCGCTTCTTGTTCCTTCATCCCTGTAAATGGAGGGGCCAACGACCACCAGGCACGAAGCTCCTTCGAGATTCCCACCAACCCTGAGGTCGCTCACCATGCTCGCTAGAGACCAGAAGATGAAAATCCAGAGGCACAAATTCACCCCGATTTTGATGACTAAATGACTCAGCGTTACACTTCCAGGCATTCACATTCAAACAAAGAGAAAGAAGAGAGAAAAAGTATCTTACTTTGGGATTCAAGTCAAAGAAACTGTAGTATTTAAATCGTAACAGCAGCTGCTCATCCTCCCGGATGCCTTGTTCCATAAGGGAACGTGAAGAGTCTAGCCAACTGGAAAACAAGAGGACGAGTTTTAAAATCAGTCATTTTTATACACACACATATATATTATATACTATGTTTATATATGCATATTTATGTAAATGTATCTGCACGTGTGCATGTGTGTATGTGTTTGTCTGTGTGTGCGTATCCTTGAACAAAGTCCGGGTAACTAATATAACCAAAAACCAATAAGCGAGAGGACTAAATAATAGCTTTTATATCCATTTTATCATACAGCTTTCTAAGTGCTTTTTGTATATACCTATATTTCTTACTGACACTTTAAAATAACCCAGTGATGGAACCAGGGCAGTTCTTATTTTTTCTGTTTTACAGATGAGGAAAATGAGCCTCGGTAACATTGTGACACATTCAAGGTCACGAGCCTCATGATGAGAATGGAGCCTCAGAACGAGAATCTGGACTTGCCCACTGCTGCATGTATTTGCACGTACGCATTTGCTGACCACGTCTACACCAGGGTGTCTGACCCAAAGCTGGCTCTATCTTATTGTTTAGAACTTTCTGTGACGATGGAAATACTCAGTTGAGTACACGAAGGTGTCTGACCCAAAGCTGGCTCTATTTTATTGTTTAGAACTTTCTGTGACGACGGAAAAACTCAGTTGAGTGGCCACTAGCCACGTGTGGCTCCTGAAGATTTAAAGGTGGCTAGTGCCACATTTTAACTTTAATTAAATTCAGATTGAAATGTAAATGTCCATATGCGGCTAGTGACCCCGGGACTGGAGGCTACCGATCAGGAGTTGAAAAGGTAAATACTGGGTAATGGTGAGGGGTGATTAAAAGCTAACAACGACACGAGGTAGGAATGACTGTCATCCAACACCACTGAATGAAAATGGCTTGAAATGGCTTGAACTGTGGCTCAGCGGAGACGAACCCAACTAGTATTCATGAGGATGTGGGTTTGATCCCTGGCCTCGCTCAGTGGGTTAAGGATCCGGCATTGCCGTGAGCTGTGGTGTAGGCTGCAGACATGGCTTGGATCCCACGTTGCTGTGCCTGTGGCCAACAGCTGTAGCTCCAATTCGACCCCTAGTCTGGCAACTTCCATATGCTGCAAGTATGGTCTTAAAAAGCAAAAAAAAAAAAAAAAGGCTTGAACTTCTGTCATATATGTTTGCATAGATTGATTATATATACTTATATATAATATTCTATTATATATCATACATTCCCTTGTGAGAAAATAAGGATAACCAAGACACAATCTCCATCCTAGAGGAACTAACAATCCAGTGGGGGAGACCAAGCCTCATGATAAAGGAACAAGGTGATACTAGCATCAGAACAGGGCTTGAGGGAAGCTGTGCCATCTGGGAAGTAGAGAGCATGTGGCTGGGCCTTCAAGGACAAGCAGGGACTGGCCGGCAGGGCAGGAAGGACGGAGAGGGTCCTGGAGCAGAGCAAAAGCTGGCGTCGAGGCGGGGACAGAGGAGTGAGCCCACATGTGGGGAATGAGATGCACGAGAACCCAGCAGGACAGACAGACGGATGTCTGCGGGGTCAGATGTCACAGGGAGTGGGATGCTGTTAACCAATTTAGCTTTATTTGGTGGACAACGGGGAGCGGTTTGAAAAATAGTCTGAGTGTGTTTTCTGAGACCCCTTCAAACAAAAGCGCGTTGGAACGGAGAACAGAGAAAGGATGTTCTAGGGAAGGCAGCGGGCCAGCAGGGCCACCTTAGGTCTCCACTGCTGCCCAGTGGGGACCAACGCACTTAGAAGCTGTTCTACATCCGGTAAAATACACTTTGCACACACGTGCGGGCAAAGAGTTAGCATTCTAATGATAAATGTGGCAAACCACTGAGTTAACGCAGCACATGAATGTTGTCACACTTTCAATATATTGAAAGGCTGCCTTTTTTCCCTTTTGTTGCTAAAAATCAGCCCTGACTTTTGCTGGGCCTGCTGAATTAAAAAATTAAGCACCTCCCACCTCCCCATCTCTGCAGCATCTCTCTTGCTACGTCAATGCAGGTTCACAGAGAAGCGAGATGAAGTCACGTCCTTACCCCGCGTTAAGCTTGGCTTTGTCAACCAGAGACCGAGGCTGGTATATATCGGCAAGCGCTTCTGGTGACTGAGGGGGCTGGCTGAAGGCGAGGATGCTGCAGTTCTGTTCAGTCAAAGGACTGTCACCAAACCAAGTCATTGTGGAAGACGCCGGCGTCCCACTGACGGGGTCGTACATTGGGGTCATGGTCTTACTGTATAAGCCAGGATTTACTGCAAAGCAAAGGAGGGTATAAACTAGGATATGAGATTTGGGGTAGGACTCTTTAACTATCAATACTGTCTGCACTAAAATGGATTTTGAACTTAAACGTTTGTGAGTTCCCTTCGTGGCTCAGTGGTTAACGAATCTGACTAAGAACCATGAGGTGGCGGGTTCAATCCCTGGCCTTGCTCAGTGGGTTAAGGATCCGGCATTGCCGTGAGCTGTGGTGTAGGTTGCAGACGCGGCTCGGATCCCGCGTGGCTGTGGCTGTGGCGAAGGCCGGCAGCTACAGCTCCTGTTAGACCCCTAGCCTGGGAACCTCCATATGCCGCGGGTGCGGCTCTACATAAAAAAGGCAAAAAGAAAAAAAAAAAGAAAATAAAAGAATCAGGTGAGGAGTTCCCGCCATGGCACAGTGGGTCAAGAATTCGACTGCAGTAGCTGTGGTTACTCCGGAGGTGCGGGTTTGATCCCTGGCTTGGCACAGCGAGTTAAAAGGATCTGGCATTGCTGCAACTGCGGCACAGGACACAGCTGCAGCCTGGATTCAGTCCCTGGCCTGGGAACTTCCGTATGCCACAGTGCGGCCACAAAATTAAAAACAAATAAAATAATCAGATGAGTCATGAGTGACGGGAAGAGGTTATACACAGGTAAAGCTCTTGCCTGAATATTTAGTTCCTGGAAAGCCTGAGAACTCAAAGCCTGTAAAAACTTTCAAAATCAACCCACACAAATGTTGGGGACTATCTCCTTCTCAATAATTCAAAATTCTCTTATTTCAGTAGTGAGTTCTGGCACTCTTAGAAGAGTGAAGCTTTCACAGAATGCATGCACAATAATACATTTTTTGGCAGATCCTTAAACCAACTGCAGTACTTAGTTTTAAGAACCTGGCTTGGTGGGTTAGTAGTTTATAAATCATCTGACTCTAATTTGCATAAGGTAAATGCAAATAATCCCTTTCATTCTCTGCACTGGAAGTACTATGCAAGAAAACCCTCGGTGTTGCAAGCAAGCTGGAAATTTATCTTTTTTTGTTCCCCTACAAGTGTGCAGCAGCTTGATGTGGGATCTCAGTTCCCAGGCCAGGGACTGAACCCGGGCAGCAACAGTGGTTAAGTGCTGAGTCCTAACCACTAGGCCACCAGGGAAGTCCCTAGAGATTTATTCTTATATATAGGTATATCTCATTTTATTGCTCTTCACAGACACCTTTTTTTTTTTTTGGTCTTTTTAGGACCACATGGGTGGCATATGGAGGTTCCCAGGCTAGGGGTCAAATTGGAGCTACAGATGCCGGCCTGCACCACAGCCACAGCAACTCGAGATCTGAGCCGAGTCTGCGACCTACACTGAAACTCATGGCAATGGTGGATCCTTAATCCACTGAGTGAGGCCAGGGATCGAACCTGCGTCCTCATGGATACTAATCTGGTTTATTACTGCTGAGCCACGATGGGAATTCGCTGTGATCAGGGATCTTTGCTGTTACTACTACCATGTGCTGAAGGCTCAGAGGATGTTAGCGATTTTAGCAATAAATAATTTTTCAATTTAGTTATGTACATTCTTTTAAAGACACGATGCTATTGCACACTTAACAGGTACAGTGTAAACATAACTTTTAGTGGCAGCTCTGGCCAAGATTTGATCCAGGGCCCAGGGGACTTCCATATCCCAAGGGTCTGACCGAAAAAGAAAAACAAAACAAAATAAACCTCCCCCAAATACATAACTTTTATATACACTGGGAAATTAAAAAAAAAAAATTCATGTGACATGCTTTAATGTGATGATCTGGAACCAAATCTGTAATATTGCTGAGGTATGCTTGTTAAAATAAAAGGGTGAATGCCTTTCAGAGTTTTTACCGCCCCTCCTATTACCGCCCAAAGCAAAGTTTAAATTGAGTTAAAGAGGAGTTCCCGTCGTGGCTCAGTGGTTAACGAATCCGACTAAGAACCATGAGGTTGAGGGTTCGATCCCTGGCCTCAATCAGTGGGTTAAGGATCCAGCGTTGCCGTGATCTGTGGTGTAGGTTGCAGACGCGGCTCGGATCCTGCGTTGCTGTGGCTGTGGCGAAGGCCGGCGGCTACAGCTCCTGTTAGACTCCGAGCCTGGGAACCTTCATATGCCACGGGTGCAGCCTAGAAAGGGCAAAAAAGACAAAAATAAATAAATAAATAAATAGAGTTAGAGAGTCATGTGAAAACAAGTATATTTGAGTGATCTAACAAATCTCCTTTATCTCACAAATCCATAGCCAGTTCTACTAAAGCTCTGCATTCATCACCAACATCACATATACAATTAAGCCGTACACATGACAATGGGCTATATAACACGTACCTTGCTAAAAAATTTCTGTTAGTTCTTAAATTAGCTGAATATTTTTTCCCTATCACTGGAATCCTTCATTTTAGTCCTTCTTTATTTGGGGGAGAGAGGAAAGGCCAAGCAGATGGGAGGAGAGGTACTGGAACATAAGAATATAAGAAATTCTAGGACTTAATAATGACTTGAAACAACGCAGCACCTATCACGAATCTTACCTGGTGAACCTGAAATTGTCGGAGAAACCTCCAGGTTTAAAATATCTTCGATTACGGGCTCTTTGTTATTTTTTTCTTTTTTTTTCTTCTTTTTAAAACATTCATCAGAAAGCTTTAACAAGGAAAGTTCTTCTGCTCTTCTAATATCTAAAAATAAACATAAGAAAGAAGGAAAGCAAAACGTAAAAAGAAAATTCCAAGACTCTGAGTCACGTTGGCCATCTGAAACCATTTCTCAGTTTCCATTCACTGGAACTAAACTGCATCCCTTTTGAAGAAAGGGGACCAGTGACCCCCTCAAAACGGGTGTGTGGGGGGATCAAAAGTGGGGAGCGAAACTTCCCATTGTGGCTTAAGAACAGACTAGTATCCATGAGGATGCAGGTTTGATGCCTGGCTTTGCTCAGTGGGTTAAGGGTGTGGTGTTGCCACCAGCTGCAGTGTAGATAGAAGATTCAGCTCGGATCTGGCTTTGCTGTAGCCGTGGCGTAGGCTAGATTTTTGTCCTTCCTTACCCTTCACTGGAAGTTCCCAGGTTAAGGGTCAAATCAAAGTTGCAGCTATTGGCCTACACCACAGTTACAGCAATACCAGATCTGAGCCACATCGGCGACACACGCCGCAGCTTATGGCAACTCCGAATCCTTAACCCACTGATTGAGGCCAGGGATTGAACCTGCATCCTCATGGACACTAGTCAGGTTCTCAGTCTGCTGAGCCATAACAGGAACTCCAATTTCACACTATTCCTGTGTCATCTCTTTGCTACCAGTGTTTTCATCTCTCACACTATTCCTGTGTCATCTCTTTGCTACCAGTGTTTTCATCTCTCCTTCCTTTCTCCCTCCCTTCCTCTTCTTTCTTTAGTTTTTCCGACAAGCAAGGGCCCCACCACTTTTCTTTATGGTCCATGGATCCCCAGAGCCCATCTCTGCCCAAAGCTACTTTCATCCTGAAGGCAGACATGGCTGGCGACCTGCCCACCTTTAGGTTCTCGCTGTGTCATCGCGCTCTGAGCCCCCTCCCAAGGGTGGCCAGGACACGTGTCCTTCGGAACAAGAGCTTGCTCTGGAAGCCAGAGTCCGCACTGCCCTGATACAGACGCAACAGGCCACACGGTTCAGAGAAGTTACACGCCACAAGTGCAGCCCCAAGAACGCCACGACTGAGGAGGGCCGTGTTACCAGCACCCCCGCTCGGTCACCCTCGGTGGCACGGCTCCGAGTCATTTCTGGAACTTTCGCTCAGTCATCTGTCCAGTCAACGAACAGTCACTAAGCGGCAGCAGCAGGCCAGGCGGCGTGCTAGGTGTTGGGAACACAGACGTGTTCAAGAAACAGCGCTGTCTTCGCCCTATTTAGTGCCGTCGCAGCCTGCGCTACTCAGTTCTGCGTACCCTATTACACTCTTTCCTGTTTTTTCCTCTACTGCCTACTCCTTTTAACATCTTTTTTTTTTTTTGTCTTTTTGCCTTTATCTAGAGCCGCACCCGCGGCATGTGGAGGTTCCCAGGCTCGGGGTCTAACAGGAGCTGTAGCCGCCGGCCTTCGCCGCAGCCGCAGCCACAGCCACGCGGGATCCGAGCCGCGTCTGCGACCTACGCCACAGCTCACGGCAACGCCGGATCCTGAACCCACTGAGCAAGGCCAGGGATCAAACCCTCAACCTCATGGTTCCTAGTCGGATTCGTTAACCACTGAGCCACGACGGGAACTCCATCTTATTTTTTTTTTTTTACATGATATATTTTCTGTCTCTGTATGTGTAATGTAAGCTCTATAAGCAGAGATTGGGACTATATTTACTAGTAACCCATCCCTGGCACTCACCACAGTGCCTGCCAAATCAAAATATATATATTTGTGGAAGGAATGAATGAGCATTTTATAGTTTAACGGGGAAGATAGAACTTCACTCACATACTGTATATACTGTGTTCAAATACTAAATTTTAGTCTCAGAAGTCAAGAATATACCTACACACTTTCAAAAATTATAAAATAAGAACACTTTCATGACCCACTTTCCTTTTCATCATGAAGTCCCAGGAAGAAGAAATGGTCTGGACAGTGTTATCCCTGATGGCTATTAAACTTGTGGGTCAGAGTTCCCATCGTGGCTCAGTGGTAATGAACCCGACTAGTGTCCATGAGGACATGGGTTTGATCTCTGGCCTTGCTCAGTGGGTTAAAGGATCCATTGTTGCTGTGAGCTATGGTGTAGGTCACAGACACGGCCTGGATCCTGGGGTGCTGTGGCTGTGGCATAGGCCAGTGGCTACAGCTCTAATTCAATCCCAAGCTTGGGAACCTCCATATGCCATGGGTGCACCCCTAAAAAAACCCAAAAAACCTCATGGGACACCAACCCATAAGAATTCGTTTTCAATAATCAAGTGTTTTCTGCTAAAAAATAAACTCACAAATGATTTTTGTGGACAGAGATATTAACTGGAACCAAGTGTTGGGGAAGCAGTTGAGACACTGCATCACCACAATCTCAAAAACAATGAAGACACATTGGCTCTATGGTGATAATGACCTAATGGAACTCTTTTTGTTTGTCTTAAATATCATGATGATTTCAGTACGGCTTAGAGAAATAAGTTTCAGGGGGCTGAAAATCTTAATGGGGTTGTCTCTTCCACTGACAAATCTCTTTTGAAAGAGTTTTAAGCTTTGTGGCAACGAATCTGATTTATTCTGATAATGTTAAATTTTGTTCAACTCCACTTATGGGGCTACAATCCCCAGAACTGGGCTTGAAAAGATGCTCCGAGTACAGGAAGTGTTCTGTAAAGCCAACCACCTGCTGGCGGGAGTGCACCTGACTTTCCCGTCCTCCCTGCTGGGGAGTCAAGAGGGCCCCAGCCCCTGCAGGGAACTCACTCAAGGCTCTGCAGATGTCACCGACAGCTCTGAAGACCACAGCTGAGAAGCTGACTCGAAGTCGCACCGTCTTCATGTTCGGCAGGCGGAGGCGAAGCATTTTATGCTGAGGGGTGAAGAGGAGCTTAGCATCCGCCTGTACCCCACACTTGTCCAGGGTCCAGTGTGTCTTCAGAAGCCAGCAGTGCTTCTGTTCCCACCAAAGGGCAAAGTCTGACCAGTCCTGGGGTATGTCTGCAAGAATGGAGAACAACGCATTAAAGTGAGAATGGGCGTTTTGCAGCCCAGAACCCATCGCCTCATGTGCAAAACGGAAGCCAAGCTCTGGTCTCAGGTCCCACCTCCGCCCACCACCCAAGGCTCCACCATTCTTGGCATCTGGTCTAAATCCTTATGGCAGGGCAGGTAGAAAACAGAATATTACTTCTTTACATTTAAATACCATAGATGGGAGTTCCCTTCGTGGCTCAGTGGTTAATGAATCCGACTAGAACCATGAGGCTGCAGGTTCGATCCCTGGCCTTGCTCAGTGGGTTAAGGATCCGGCATTGCCGTGAGCTGTGGTGTAGGTTGCAGACGTGGCTTGGATCCCGTGTTGCTGTGGCTGTGGTGTAGGCCAGCAGCTATAGCTCCAGTTGGACCCCTAGCCTGGGAACCTCCATGTGCCGTGGGTGCGGCCCTTAAAAAAAAAAAAAGCCAATAAAAAGATTTTTTCCCTAATTGGGAGATTGAGATTAAAATATGCACACTGCTACATATAAAATAGATAAACCAAAAAGGGCCTACTATAGCACAGGGAACTCTACTCAGTATCTTGTAACAAGCTATAATGGAAGAGAATGTGAAAAAAGAATATATACAGACACACAGATGTATAACTGAGTCACTTTACTGCACACCCGACACTAACACAATACTGTAAGTCAACTGTATTTCCATAAAAATTAAAAGGAAAAAAGAAATGGATTCTTCCACTACTGGAATGCCAAGGGTTCTCCAAAGCCACACAGAAGTACCGGGAAGCTGACATTTCACTCTTCTTGGGAATGACTGGCTCTTTTTAATACTACTGTATTAAAAAGCATTTACACTGAAATCACAGCTGTCTCCATGTTAGCACCAACACTGAACTCTTCCCCCTCTTCAACGCCCCTTGGCATCAAGGGTGGACCTCTTCTCTTTGCTAATACCGGAGTCAATATCTCAGCTCTTATTTTGCTCAATTAAAAGCCACCCGGAGAGTTCCAGTCGTGGCTCAGTGGTTAATGAATCCGACTAGGAACCATGAGGTTGCGGGTTTGATCCCTGGCCTTGCTCAGTGGGTTAAGGACCCGGCGTTGCCATGAGCTGTGGTATAGGTTTCAGATGTGGCTCAGATCCCGCGTTGCTGTGACTGTGGTGAAGGCTGGCAGCTACAGCTCCTGTTAGACCCCTAGCCTGGGAATCTCCATATGCTGCAAGTACGGCCCTAAAATGACAAAAGACCAAAAAAATAAAAAATAAAAAAATAAAATAAAAGCCACCCGGATTTTTGCTTACTTGATTAACCATTTTCTTTTCCTCATTCTTGCTCTCTTTTAAATTAGAAAGCCCTTCTCAGTGCTATTAGTATAAGTACAAATGCCATAACTATTTTGGAAAGTCCTATTATTTGATGATTTTGTTCCCTGAGCTAGCTACCCAACAGAGATGCCTGTACTCTACATGCACCATGTGCCACAGCAGCCCTCTCTGTAAGAGCCTCCAAGTGGAAACAACTCAAATATCCATCAACAGGTACAGGGATAAATTGTGGCATAATCATACAGTGGAATATTATACAGCAATGAGACGTGGTAAACCCAAACTATTTGCAACAATATGGATACATCTCACAGACATAATGCAGCATGAAAGAAAGCAGATGTCTAAGAGTATATCTTCCTATATAATTCCACTTATATACAGTTTGTGAACAAGAAAAATTATTCCCATGGGGTTTTCAGGATAATGGTTACCCTTGGTGGGACAGTGGCTGGGCGGAATCAGGTGAGGAGTTTGGTGGGGGAACAGGTAATGTTCTATTTCTTGATCTGGGTGGTGTTTTTATGACTTGTGAAAAATCAGTGAACTGTAGGCGTTCCCGTCGTGGCTCAGTGGTTAACGAATCCGACTAGGAACCACGAGGTTGCAGGTTTGATCCCTGGCCTTGCTCAGTGGGTTAAGGATCCGGCATTTCTGTGAGCTGTGGTGTAGGTTGCAGACGCGGCTCGGATCCTGCGTTGCTGTGGCTGTGGCGAAGGCCGGTGGCTACAGCTCCTGTTAGACCCCTAGCCTGGGAACCTCCATTTGCCGCGGGTGTGGCCCTAGAAAAGGCAAAAAGACAAAAAAAAGAAAAAAATCAATGAACTGTACAATTATGATAAATGTACTCTTCTGAACGTATATTGTGCCCCAATGAAGACTTACTTAAAAATACTTCATATCACTAGTGTAAATAAAAAGCCAAAATCGAGGTCCTTAAATAGATAACAAAAATAAATACAAAGAAAATAGAACATCATTAAATTCTAGGTTCATCACGTTGACTTCTGACTGATGACTCTGACCCTGAAGACTTCTTTCCTTGTTTTTTTATTTTATTCTGTTATTACTTTTTTTTATTTTTTTTTATTTTTAAGGCCGCAATATCGAAGTTCCTGGGCTAGGAGTCGAATCAGAGCTGCAGCTGCAGGCTTACACCACAACCACAGCAACGCCAGATCCAAGCCGAATCTGTGACCTGTGCCACAGCTTATGGTGACGCTGGATCCTTAACTCACTGAGCAAGGCCATTCTCACAGACATTATGTCTGGTTCTTAACCTGTTGAGCCACAACGGGAGCCCTTCTTTCCTTGTTTAAAAAAGGCAAGTAGCAAAAGGTGGATACGTGTGGAAAGACATAAACACCAAGCTGTCTGCACCGTGAAGGAATAAAGCATTAATAGAATCACACACTAGTCTAACACGTGAGGTACAGTCTAAAGTCACCGCACAGGTCACTGTGGAAGGGGCCCCTTTCTTGTGCAAACAGGTTATTACACCTACTGGGGAGCTTTAGTCTGCCACCAAAGACTTAAGTTTTCACAGTGGGGATCAGCCGATTATTTGGACTCCTTCAGGGCTCCCCATTTCTCTTCTTCTTGCAGGAAGAGCCCGTTACAAGATGGATGATAAGGAAAATTTTAAATGGCCAGACAACGCAGTTCAGGCACTCTGCAGTGACGCAGTGGAAGGCGTCAAACGCACTGAAACCATAAGGAAGCCACAACTTACTGATCTGTTCCACTAGCTTGAGCATCACTCCCCCAATGTGCAGGTCCCCGGACACCCTCAGCGTGACTTCCTTCTGCTCCTCTTCATCCGCACGGTCCACTCGGACCACGAGCTCCCAGGAAGCAGATGCAAAGTCACTGGACGAGAGCATCGTAGCGAATGCAGGGGTCTGCACGTGAAGAGGCAAACAGGCCAGAAGGAGACGGGGGCTCGCCAAGCAGATCCTGCAGAGCAGAAATTATTTTCCTCGTTTAGCCACCTCTTCTAAAATGCTGCAGGGTTCCTGACAATAAACTTGGCATCTTAACTTTATAGACAAAAACTCTTATAAAAATGATCTCAAGGCTTCTAAATTTAAGTACTTCACCTTTCCACCCTGCTAGGGCCACCTGTCTGCTCAATGCATTGATCCCTCTCTACTAACTTTCTTGACCTTCTCTGTACTATTTTAGCAATAGGCAACAAATCATGGCGATCCTTTGACACTTAAAAAAAAATCAAGTTTATTGAGGTATACAATAAAAACAATCATTGCAGCAAACAATAAAATGCATTTAATTTAAATGTACCCTTTAGGTCATTTTGTAGTATGCATATTACACCTCAATAAAACTGATTTTAAAAGAGGATGTCACTAAAATCTTTATCTGTAATGTATAAATGTATGTATTATTAAAATGATCACATAAATATTGATGACATCTTCTGGTATGAAAATTCAAACAATAAAAATAGAGCAAAATAGTTTCTTTTTTAGTCATATAACATGCAGTTTAACCTTAAGTACATGTAACATGCAGTTTAACCTTAGTAATTATTGCCACGGGGAGTTCCCATCGTGGCTCAGTGGAAATGAACCCGATTAGTATCCATGAGGATGGCAGGTTTCATCTCTGGCCTTGCTCAGTGGTTTGGGTATCCGGTGTTGCCATGATCTGTAGTGTAGGTCACAGGTGCGGCTCGGATCCTGCGTTGCTGTGGCTGTGGCCTAAGTCAGCAGCTGCAGCTCAGATTCGACCGCTAGCCTGGAAACTTCCATATGCTGTGGGTGCAGGCCTAAAAAGGAAAAAATAAATAAATAAATAAAATTAAATAAAAAAAATCATTGCTGTGTATACGATTTACTTGAGCTACTATTCTTTTTCCTTTTAGGGCTGGACTCATGGCACATGGAAGTTTCTGGACCAGGGCTGCAGCTGCAGGCCTATGCCCATAGCTATGGCAACGTGGGATCCAAGCCGCATATGATGTAGCTGGGGCAATGCCGGATTCTTAACCCACTGAGCAAGGCCATGGATTGAATCTGCATCCTCACAGAGACAGCCTCAGATCCTTAATCTGTTGGACCACAATGGGAACTCCTTGAATTACTGTTTTACACCATATAAAGGTTGGTTTATGTGTATCAATTAAGGTTTTTTTCTCTTCTTTTCATTTTTTTGGGCCTTATTTGCAGCATGTGGAAGTTCCCAAGCCAGGGATGGAACCTGCACTACAGCAGCAACCTGAGACACTGCAGTGACAACACTGGATCCTTAACCTACTGTGCCACAAGGGAACTCCAAGTTTCTGGACACATCTTTGGCAAAAGCTTTAAAGCAGGAGTGAGAAAAGTTTAAAGCACAGGTAGGGGTGAGAGCTTCAAACCCACAGTGCTCCCCTCGTTGGAGGAGCTAGAATGAAAGAAGCTAAGCAGTACCAAAACTGAAATTTTTGGGGGGTAAAAATAGCAATACTGGAATACGAACTGTTTACACAGCTCAGTATAAAAAGACCCAACCTAATAAAAAAATGGTCAGAAGATCTAAAAAGACATTTCTTCAAAGAAGACATACTGATGGCTAACAGAAATATGAAAAGATGCTCAACATTGCTAATTATTAGAGAAACAAATATCAAAACTACAATGAGGTGTCACCTCACACTGGTCAGAATGGCCATGATCAAAAAGTCTACAAACAAACGCTGGAGAAGGTGTGGAGAAAAAGGAACTCCCTTACACGGATGATGGGAATGTAAATTGGTACAGCCACTGTGGAAAACAGTATGGCAGTTTCTCAAAAAACTGAAACTAGAACTACCATATGACCCAGCAATTCCACTCCCAAGCGTATATCTGAAAGAAAAACAAAAAACACTAATGTGAAAAGACACGCACCCCAATGTTCATGGTAGCATTATTTACAATAGCCAAGATATGGAAGCAACTTAAGTGACAATCAGCAGATAAATGGATAAAGAAGATGTAGTGCACGCACACACACACTGGAATACTACTCAGCCATAAAAAAGAATAAAAATTTTCCATTTGCAACAACATGGATGGTCTTGGAGGGTATTATGCTAAGTGAAATAAATCAGATGGAGAAAGACAGATACTGAACAACATCACTTATATGAGGAATCCAAAAACTAAATAAATAAACGAGTGAACATAACAAAAAGGAAACAGACTCACAGATACAGAGAACAAAGTCGGGGTTACCAGTGGAGAGAAGGAAGAGGTAGGGGCAAGATACCAGTAGGGAATTAAGATGTACAAACTATTATGTATCAAATAAATAAAGCTACAACGATATACTGTACAACATAGGGAATATAGCAAATATCTTATAATAACTATAGATGGAGTATAATCTTTAAACATTGTGAATCACTGTTATACACCTGTAACATGATATTGTGTATTAATATCTCAATTTTTAAAAAGTTAAAAAATTTATAAAAAAGCAATAAATCACAAGTGTCATACCAGTTTTGTGTTCATATAAAACTGTTCACATTTGTAAGCAAAAGAGAATCACAAGAGAAAAACACTGCAAATCTAAATAGGCTTATGACAAATTTCGTTTGTTTGAATCAAATTCAAGAGTTGAGGGGTAACTCCTTACGTTTTTATGATTAGAAGGACCCCAATGATGTAATGCTTATACCTCCCAAAGCACAGAGGCACATAAAGACCTCTCGCACAGGCAGTGCCGTGCCGTGATTACATCGGGCCTAACCACTCACCTCACATCATCATCAGCCTCAGGTATCATTTATTCTGTACTCACCGAGTGATATACTCTGAGATAATTACTATCCTTGTGTTATCTCCTTCATCCTTTTAGCAATCCCATTTAGAAATGAGGAAATTCAGGCACAGAAAGGTCAGGCAATTCATCAAAAGTCACACAGCAAATTGGTGGAGCGCAAAGAGAAATCCAGGCTCTAATTACTAACTCTTTTAACTACTGCAGTGGGACATATCCTTGCTAATACTGCAGTTTCAACATAAAATACTACTCTAAAACTACGAGCAAACTCTCAGTAGCCTTCACTAAACATTTCTATTTCCCCGGTAAGTAGACAGTAAAGACACTTCTTCCATAGTCAAACTCACAACATGCCATTGAACCTTTTGACTTTAAGATCCTTACCATTTCTAAAATGCTATAACTTGAGATTTAGTTATTTAACATGTTTTCTACATAAAGAAAATAACCTCCTTTTTTTTTTTTTGGTCATTTTAGGGCCGCACCCGCGGCGCCTGGGGTCTAATACGAGCTGTAGCCACTGGCCTGTGCCGCAGCCACAGCAACGCGGGATCCGAGCCGCGTCTGCGACCTACACCACAACTCACAGCAACACCGGATCGTTAACCCACTGAGTAAGACCAGGGATCGAACCCGCAACCTCATGATTCCTAGTCGGAGTCGTTAACCACTGCGCCACGACTCCGGAAAATAACCTTTCTTTTAAGGTGACTTCTTACTGCTTGTTTCGTGAGCAGACAGCGGGGTTTTTTCTTTTCCTAACCTGAGCAATCAAAACACTTCTTATTTAGGCAATAGGTGGTGATTTCCTTACCACGAAATGCAGGCTAAAATTGGACAAGCTGGTTTCCCCACATTCCTCTCCTATCTTTTCTGCACCTTCCTCTCTGAGTGAACCTCTCATGTGCAGCAAGCTGTTACTTGCTGAGGAAAGCCTCAAACTTCAACCAGAAAAGAGCATCTAAATTAAAGACCAGAACCAGGAGCAAAGGCAGCAGGAAACCTGCCTTCCCTGGGGAAGCCCGGCTGCCTGTCTGCTCTGGTCTTTTACAAAAAACTCAACGGGGCAGACAGACAGACACCGACAGGTATGCAGGCAGGCAGGCAAAAAGACAGACCTGGAAAATGGAACCGACGCTGTATTCCTCTGGAAGATCAGAGAGTAAGTGGGTTCGAAGGTCACTCGGCCTGGCTTTCGCCAGCATTGCAGAGTCCTGGGGCCCAGGGGAGTAGTAAGTGGGTTAAAACTTGTCCCCGACCCCCATAAAGGCGGTATCCAGGGTTGGACGGAGAGTTTACTTTGCGCGATCAGATGCGTAAGGCCGGAGAAGGTGGTCACAAACCGAGGACACGATTTAGAAAGGAAGGGGGCAGGGGTCTCCGGAACGTGCGGTGTCCTTCTCAGCCTCCACTGCCCTCCAGTTTCCAGCCCCCGCCCGGGCCCGGCCCCTAGACACCCACCTTCTTTCCCCAACCTGCGGCTTGCAGCCTCGCCGCCGGGCACGTGCAGTGCTGCGTCCCTGGAGACCCGGGCAGTGGCCACCCGGGCGGAGCAGGGGGAGCGCGCTGAGACTGCTGTTCCGCGAGGCTCGGCAGGCGAGGGCTGAGCGCGGACCTGCAGCGGAGGTGACTGGCGCCCGCCCCCGCCGCTCCGTCTCCACCCCGCGCGGCCCCCGGGGCACAGCCGGCCAGCGCGGCGGGCAGGCGGCGGCACGCCCAGCCCCGGCCTTCCAGGTCCAGCCGCCCGGGGAGGGGGCGCGGCCAGAGGGCGGGTGCTGAGACCCGCTCCCCTCTTACGACCTCTCATGCCACCCCGCCCCTAGCTACCCCCTTATACTGCCTCCGGGTCCCCGATTGCCCGAGGCCCGCCGGGGACTGGCCCGGTGATTAAGGTCCTGCTCCTTCCCCTGCCCTCCGGGTGTACCCATCACTCCCACCCCGGGGCGCTCCCACGCCCAGCCCCGGCTCCCCTCTAGAGAGCCTGGAGAGCTTGGGGTCGCCGGGTGGGTCGAAAGAAAAGCAGTTCATCGCTGAGTAAGAGGCTGATGTAAATCCCCGAGAAAAGTGAGGCGCCCCAACGCGAGGCAACTCAAGGCCACGCCCCACGCGGAAGTCTAGGTGGCTCACCTCGGATTATTCATCACCTTCCTGTCGGATTCACTTCCGAAGAGAGCCGGAAGGGTGGGAGACTTTGGGCTATTTGCACAACCTTTCCAAGCCTCCTTCGCCCAAATCACACAGTTTTCTTGAGCGTTTACTATGCACCAGGCCTGGGGCTGAGCTTTGCGTGGTTCTGAAACAGACACGGGGACTGTAGTTTCCTCATCTGTAAAATGGACAGAGGAATGGAATTCTGGCCGCTATTCCATGGCAGAATTTCACGAAGTTCATGGCGGAGTTTCATGGAGTATATGTAGTCTTTATAGCAATTTTCATCAAGTACATAAAGCTCTGGATACCTTAAGTATTAACTTAAAATGTTATGAAATTTAGAAGTAAAAGACAAAAAGAAAATAAGTAGAATCCTGTTCTTGCTTGGACATTACCATATTCAGCAGTAAAAGATCGGTTGAATAATGATCAGCATATATGGGATTTTATAATAAGTAATTAAAAATTTGAAACTGAATTTCCTAATTCGGTAGAATTTGTTACCTGCGGGAATGTGGTCACCTGTCATCCGGGCCCATTTTCCTGCATGCGCAGCACCAGCTGTGCTTATCTTGGGCAGAAAGTGCCTAAGACTTGCTTTCTGGAGACTGCGCATGGCTGATTAAGACCACAGTCTCTTCAGGATCTTAGATGTGATCATGAAGCAGTCATGGCTTTCTTTACACCAAACTGCTGTTTTCATTTTAGTTGAAAATATGTGGATTGTGCTAAAGAATTTAATTAATTTTTTATTTTTAAATTTAATTTGATGGCCCCGCCTGCGGCAGGTGGAAGTTCCAGGTCCAGAGACTAAATCTGAGACACAGCTGCCACGTACGTGCGCAGTTGTGGAAACTCCAAATCCCTTAACCCACCGCTCTGGCCAGGAATCTAATCTGCACCTTTGCAGAAGCCTGAGCCACTGGAGTAGGATTTTTTTTTTTTTTGCTTTTTAAGGCCACACCTGCAGCAGTATGGAAGTTCCTAGGTTAGGGGTTTAATCCAAGTTGCAGCTGCCAGCCTACGTCACAGCCACAACAACGCTGGATCCAAGCCACATCTGTGCCCTACACCACAGCTCAGGGCAACTCTTGATCCTTAACCCACTGAGCAAGAAGGCCTGGGATCTAACCGGCATCCACTGAGCACTTGGGTTCAATCCTTGACCTCGCTCAGTGGGTTAAGGATCTGGCGTTGCTGTGAGCTGTGGTGTAGGTCACAGAGGCAGCTCCCATCCCATGCTGCTGTCTATGGCTGTGGCCGGCAGCTACAGCTCTGGGTGGACCCCTAGCCTGGGAACTTCCCTATGCCTTGGATTCTGCCCTTTAAAGACCAAAAAAAAAAAAAAAAAAAAAAGGGAGGGGGGAAGAAACAGAACATTTTTGGTTCCCAGAAGCTCTCTAATCCCACTTTTAGAAGCTCTCTAATCCCACTTTTAAGTTACTCCCCACCCCCACTCCAGCCCAAAGAGTAACCATTATCCTGACTTTTAATACTTAGCTGGGTTTTGCTGATGTTTGTACCATATGTAAATGGAATCAGACAATATATCATTTTGTGTCTGGTTTCTTTTGCACAACATTATGTTTTTTCATTGCATCCACAGTGAACGTCCTAGGTTTTTTTAAAAAAATTATTATTATTATTATTTTTACATACTGCCTAGTTATTATTCTGTGACACAGATCCAACTCATCCCCTAAAGTTCTGGTTTAGAAGTGTATTAAAAAGTCTATTTTAGATTTCAAAATCTCATACATATATAAACAAGCAATACTCACTCAAAAAAATAAGCGGAATCAACACTTGGATTCTGTTATTTGATCCACACATATTCTTCAAGCAATGAATAGGCTTATTTATGCATTCAGCCACTGCGTTACTGTGAGGTAGACTGTGAGCCACGTGCTGAAAATTTTCTGTTTAGGCACAGAGTTTATCTTCAGGTCATAATTATGTTGCTAAGTGACATGGAAGAGGAGTGCGTGTCTCTGTCAGGTGTGTGGTGTGGTGGGCAGTCTGAGAAAGCTTCAGAAAGGAGAATCATTGAATAAGAGCTATATGTTTGCCTGTATCTAAAAAACTAGTATTTTCCAGCTAGTAGATAGTCACTGTGCTTCAGGATCTATATCTCCTGACTGTAAAAATGTCCATGTTCACAGTGAAAATATTGAAACCACAGCTGTTAACAGGTGCTTTATAGACTGAAAAACTGACCCTAGAAGTGTTACCTTTGATACATAAGTTAGTCATACATGATCATATGAGACGTGAGCATGTAACAGAGAAGAACTAACCTGGAATATACTTGATAGCCTCTTCTCAAGTCTCTGCCTCCCAGACTTGACCTTTAAAGACGTGATATACAGATTAAAAAGTTGCAGGAAAGAGAATAGCATTTATTGTGCCGGAAACTTACAGGAACACAGCCACCTGACCTAAGTGGACAGCTACATGAGCAAGTGTTCCAGGAGAATGCAGTAGTGGTCTAGTGGTTAGGCGGCGCTTTCACTGCTGTGGCCAGAGTTCAATCCCTGGTCTGGGAACGGAGATCCCACACCAAGCAGCTGCATACTGTGGCTCAAAGGAAAACAAACAAAACAAGGGATTCTGGCACTAAGAATTTTGCAACAATCAGCCACTCCCCTCCCCTTTCAGTATAAAAGACTGTTTTTGGGGACACTGTCTTTTCAGACCCTGGCTTTCCAAATAAAGACACTACTCCTTGCCCCAACACCTTGTTTCTCCATTTATTGTCCTGGATTCGGTAACGAGTACACTGGAATGAATGAGAGATGTGGTGGCTGTGTCCTTCTTCACGGAACAGAAAGGGGAAATGCACCAGAAGGAGGCCTTTAACCATCCTAGACTTTTCACCTTGTTAAGTGAAAGTGACTTTCTTCCTCTAACACCTTCCCACTTTCACCAGGTGAGCCCTTAGAGTTTAAAAAACTTCTATATAATTAACTTAGGACGAGAAAGTTGCTCGAAGGAATGTCTTCTTTTATTTATTTTTTTTGTCTTTTTGCCTTATCTAGGGCTGCACCCGCGGCATATCGAGGTTCCCAGGCCAGGGGTCTAACAGGAGCTGCAGCTGCCAGCCTTCGCCACAGCCACAGCAACGCCGTATCCTTAACCCGTTGAGCGAGACCAGGGATCGAACCTGCAACCTCATGGTTCCTAGTCGGATTCGTTAACCACTGAGCCACAGTGGGAACTCCAAGGAATGTTCTCTTGATTGATGGTTTAATGTGACGAAGCAAACAGGCTGTTACCCAAAGTAAATTTCTGAATGGGATTACCCATTCAGCTTATAAACAGGCTGCAAGACCGGCACTAAGAAATGGCCACAGTCACCGGAAATGTATTTTTATTTTCACTGAGTCCAGGAGACTCGTGTGTGTGGAGAATGTGTTCTACTGAGTGCCAAGAAGCCGAATGTGCCTATTATAGCTAAACCCTCCATTCCAGCTGCATGGAAAATGAGCACATTCTGCGCCCAGGCAAGTTCTAAAATGTTTTCCCTGAGAAGGTGGAGAGGGTGTGTCCTGATGTATCTACGGGCACTAGATGAGGAAGGGTGAGGAAGAGGAGAGAAAAATAAGAAGGCCTTGTTGGAGGCCACTCTGGAGCCCACTGCTGAGAATGAGGAGAGTTAGAAAGACGGTGATCCCTCCCCGCCTTTCCCCTCCTTCTTTCTTTCTTCTTCCTTCCTTTGCTTCCAAATCAGTCAGCGGGTACCAAACAATATGTGCTGATAATTAAGTCTTCCTCCTCTGCTGATAATAAACCTCCTTTCGGAGTTCCCATCGTGGCTCATTGGTTCACAAATCTGACTAGGAACCGTGAGGTTGCGGGTTCGATCCCTGGCCTTGCTCAGTGGGTTAAGGATCCGGCGTTGCCGTGAGCTGTGGTGTAGGTTGCAGACGCGGCTCGGATCCCGCGTGGCTGTGACTGTGGCGAAGGCTGGCAGCTACAGCTCCTGTTAGACCCCTAGCCTGGGAACCTCCATATGCCGTGGGACTGGCCCTGGATAAGGCAAAAAGACAAAAAATAAATAAATTAAAAAAATAAAAAATAAATTTCCTTTCCCTGGAGAAAACCATTACTCATTTCCTCTTGGACCTTCTGGAGATAGTCTATGTGTATAGACGATTTTTGCTTTTTATGCAAGTGATAGTATTCTAGACATATTTTCCTATGTTTTTTTTCTCACTTTACAATATCTTATTTATTGTAGCGAATGCCATTCATTTTCATGGCTGCTTCCACCCTTGGGCAGTCCTCCTTATATCTGTAGAAATCCTTATATTGTTATTCCAGTCTAGAAATCAGAAGTCACATTCTCAACCAACCGTGCAGCTAAGGCACAGAACCAGACCCATCAGTCAGGTGCACACAGACACAGCTTTAATTTGGAAGTGAGTGAGATGCGAAGAAATGATGTACTTGAAGTTTCCATCTAATTATAGGTAAGAATCTTTGATGGATTTAAAAATCAGTGAGTAACAGTATGATAAGAAACAGGATATTTGTAGTCTTAGTATCTCCCTACAAAGTATTTGGCAATCACATAGAGAAAGATACATAGTAACATTAGATGGGAGAAAACTGGCAGGTATCACCTTAATCAAGGGATCAAAATAAACATCATCTGTAATAATTCAGGTCAACCTTGCATAACTGAGAAAGCAAAGCATTAGTTCCATGGCATTCTTGCCCAAAACATATAACCTCAATTTAATCATGAGGAAATGTCAGACAAATCCAAACTGGAAGATAGTTTAGAAGATAAATCACTGGTATTTTTCAAAAGGGTTGAGGTCACGAGAGAGAGAAAAACTGAGGAACTGTGTCAGATCAGAGACAACTAAATACCTCATGGGATCCTGGACTGAGTCCTGGAAACCTGTGACGTGTGAATAGGGCAGTAGATTAGCTGATAGTATTATTTCAGTACTAACTTGCTGGTTTCCATAATTGCACTGTGGTGATGTACAAGAGTACAAAAGTTCTCTGTGTACTATTTTTGCCACTTTTCTATAAGTCTAAAATTATCCAAAACACGGAGGAAAAGGGGGCGGAGGAGGAAGAGGGGCGGGCGTGATGGGAACACGCTCTGACATGCTCTGACTCTGAAACAAGTGACTAAGAGGGCTGGGGCTTCTGCATCCAGCTATGACCTTCCAGTGAGTGGGGGAAGGAAAGACCGTGCACAGATGATGGGTTGTTGTAACCCAGTTTTTTTTCCCATTGTTTAATGAATTTTATTACAATTATAGGTGTACAAAAATCATCACAACTCATTTTGATAGCATTTCTGTCCCAAACCCTCAGTGCTTCCCCCCCCACCCCCCAGACTGTCTTATTTGGAAGCCATAGGTTTTCCAAAGTCTGTGAGTCATTATCTGTTCTGCAAAGAAGTTCATTGTGTCTTTTTAGTTTCCACATGTAAGTGGTAGCATTGGATGTTGCTGTCTAATTGTCTGACTGGTTTCACTTCACATGATAATTTCTAGGTCCATCCATGTTGCTATAAATGTTGGTATTTTGTTCCTTTTAATGACTGAGTAATATTCCATTGTGTGTATGTACCATATCTTCCCTATCCACTCCTCTGTCGATGGGCATTTAGGTTGTTTCCGTGACCTGGCTATTGCATAGAGTGCTGCAATGAACACTGGAGTACATGTATCTCTTCGAGTCATGGTTTCTGCTGGATAGATGCCCAGGAGTGGGATTGCTGGATCAAATGGTAATCCTATTTTGAGTTTTCTGAGGAATCTCCATACTGTTTTCCACAGTGGTTGCACCAATTTGCATTCCTACCAACAGTGTAATAGGGATCCTTTTTCTCCACACCCTCTCCAGCATTTATTGTTTGTAGACTTTTTGATGATGGCCATTCTGGCTGGTGTAAGGTGGTACCTCATAGTGGTGTAACCCAGTTTGCAAACTGGATTGGGGTCTGGGGACCATATCTGCTCTTCTTATCCCTGGCAGTGACTTTACGGCTGGTGGTTCAGGATTTGGAAACTGGCAAGTCTGGGTTCACCTACTTGGTACTGCTGACACAACAGATCGGAGGGCCTGGGCATATTTTAGCCTGGATCTCTGAGCCTCAGTTTCTGATTCTCTAAAACAGGAGTAATAATGCTTGTCTCATAAGGTGCTGTGCAGTGAGAAAGTGTTTCCAAAGCACTGAGCACAGAGCCTGAAACATGGCAAATATTAGATGAATTTACTTATTACTAGAGTAATTTTATCAATTAGTAATGTATTTAGTAATTTATTAATTACTAGAGTAATAAATAAATAAGAAAGAGTGGGGTGTTCTCTGGGAAAGAGGAGGAATTAGAGATTCAGAGAATGTTGCATCTCTTCACAGGGAGGTAGGACTCTGCTCATTTTTCCTCCTTTCTTGCTCACAGGTAAGGGACCAAAGAAGGGGAGGAACTGTCACTTAGTGAAGCCATGGGAATTTATTAACTTTTTCAGACTGCATCACAGGGAAAATACGATAGGTTACATCCAGGTTAGTAGGTAAGGGGTCCCAGTGAATTCTTTGCAGGTCCCAATGCAGGTGTAGGGGGAAATATTGAATACTGAAATGATTTTTTTTTGTAGAAACAAAGAGAGAAAGGAAAACAGAAAAAAATGATTTTGTTTTTGCATGTAGTCACAGAAGTTTTACATGGATTCTCAGGTTTAATTCTACTAATATACACATAGCATCTTAGTTTTAGAAATTTTGATTTCTGTCCTACTTTCTAGTGATAGATGTTCAATAAACACTAGCTGGCATTATAGTAGGAGGCATGATTTTGAAAAATCCAGAATGCTGAGTGTCAGAGTCTTTTCTTTTTCTTTTTTTGTTTTTTTAGGGCCACACCCAAGGCATGTGGAGGTTCCCAGGCCAGGGGTCCAATTGGAGCTACAGCTGCCAGCCTGCACCACAGCCACAGCAAAGCCAGATCCAAACCGAGTCTGTGACTCACACCACAGCTCATGGCAACGCCAGATCCTTAACCCACTGAGCGAGGCCAGGGAGCGAACCAGCAACCTCATGGTTCCTGATTGGATTCATTTCTGCTGTGCCACAATGGGAACTCCAGTCTTTTATTTTTCTAAACCTAATTTCATCTATTGACTTTTGGTTAATATGGTTGATTGGCTACTTACACTTGTCTTTTCTTCCTGTTGGCTCCCTGCTTAAATTATAGTGTCGGCATAAAAATGTATAATCCTATAATGGCAAAGGTTAGCGGGAGAAAGGCCATCAACCAATATGAAATTTCAAGGTTTCCTAGAAGACAGAAAAAAACTGAAGAGGGAGTGGTTAGTAAGGAAGCAGGGTAGTGAAATCCCTAGTCTAGGAGTATGTGAAAATGGAGATGTAACTGAGACTTTCTAGAATGTTCTCAGAGAAACTCAAATCTTGGAAATGCCCGGTAAGACAGACAATGGATGTGAAATGTGAGCTCAAAAACAAGGGAATGAATAGCATTTCTCTAAAAAGAGCAGTCAGTCTTCTCACAGTCACATTTAGGCTTCAAGATCTCTGCCCTGCTGGCCCAAATCCAGAGGGCTCTGTTCTTTCGAAGTTGAATGTCTCCTTTGAAAAGGTTGCTTGGTATAAAGGCAACTCCCCACTTAATTGCCCTAAAGCAAAGCTTATCAGGGAAACCTTGAACACTGAACTCTCAAACAGATAAAACAAAACAAAACAAAACAAAACAAACAAACAAACAAAAAAACCACACACGCACACACAAAAACTGTATACTTATTCTCAAATAAGGATTCTCATTTATCCTCCAGTATCAGAAACAAACAAACAAAAAATCCTTATTTTATTTATTTTTTCCAGATTTTTTGAAATAACTGAGATGGCAAAATTTAACACAGAAAAAAAATGGGTAAAAAAATAGAAACCTAGAAAAGTACAAGAGAAAAGTGCAAATACAGTGGAATAAATTATCACAGAAATAATGTAAGAAACTGCCTGGAGATGAGGAACATGAACCTCTAGTTTAAAGAGTCTATTAGATACCCATCAAATAAATAAGAAATAGCTACACCAAAATACAGCCTTGTGGGAAGTTTCCATCATGGAACTTCCATTACTAGTAATGAACCTGACTAGTATCCATGAGCATTCCGGTTCGATCCCGGGCCTCGCTCAGTGGGTTAAGGGTCTGGTGCTGTCGTGAGCTGTGGTGTAGGTCACAGACGCAGCTCAGAATCTGGCACTGCTGTGGCGGTAGTGTAGGCTGGCAGCTGCAGCTCTGATTCAACCCCTAGCCTGGGAACTTTCAGATGCCATGGGTGCAGCCTTGAAAAGACCAAACAAACAAACAAACAAACAAAAAATACAGCCTTGTGAAATGTCAGATGACTATGGACATAGAAAAAAAAACCCTAAAAACTTTGAGAAAAACCTTCTTATTTACAAAGGAAACCAAATGAGCATTCTATGAGCAGACTATACAATATGTTTCAGACATGCTAGGACTTGGAAAATTTAATTTTTACTTAACCTGTCTTGGAAATGTTCTCAAAATGGGCTCTAGAAAACAGGAAAGTCAAGACAGAGGAAGACTAGGAAAGAGGAGATCCAAAGAAAAAAGTGAAGGAGGCTAATTGAGTGCCTGGAAGGAGGCCTCTGGGGCAGAAGAGGACACAGACTATCTGATATTATGAGACTTTGGGAAAGGCTTCGGGATACAGTAAAGGAAAATAGTGCAAAAAAAAAAAAAAAACAAACGAAGTCAGACAATTCAGGAAGGCAAACAGATGCAAAAAAGGAAATATAATTATAGTGGTTTTAATTTCAAAACTCAATCTATAAACAAAGCAGATGTGACTTAATTGTAGTTAAGAAACAGAATGTAAACATTGTCAGTGTGATACAAGAAGAAAGCTATTTGGTCTTCATCCGGTTCCTGACACACAGTTCCTAAAACCCTTGGAATTTCCAGAGTGATAAGGGAAGACGGGAGTGTTTCCTTATAATGTGGTGACTCCTGGCATGGAGATAGCCTCAGGCTGGGGGCTGGTCCCCAGAAAGACCAGGCCTTGATTAAAATCTTGGAACTTTCAACACCACTCTCCAATCTCTAGGAGCTGAAGTCTGAGTTAATCACCAACTGCCATAAGCACGAATGTGCAATGAAACCTCCATAAAAATGCTCCATGGGAGTTCCTGCTGTGGCTCAGTGCTAACAAATCTGACCAGTATCCATGGGAATGTGCGTTCAATCCCTGGCCTCCCTCAGTGGGTTAAGGATCTGGCGTTGGCTGTGAGCTGTGGTGTAGGTTGCAGTCTCGGCTTGCATCCTGCGTTGCTGTGGCTGTGGTGTAGGCTGGCAGGTGCAGCTCAGATTTGACACCTAACCTGGGAATTTCCATATGCCACAGGTGTGGCCCTAAAAAAAAAAAAAGAGCAAAGCAAACAAACAAACACCCTCCATGGATGGGCTTTGGAAGGGCTTCTGAATTGGTGATCTCGTCTACATGCTAGGACGGTGGTGCACCTGACTCCCTGGGAACAGGGGCCTCTGCGCAGACCTTGCACTGAGTACGTCTTCATCTGCCTGTTCACTTTGTCCTTGCTAATTAACTGAACTAGTAGGGACAGCATTTTCTGAGTTCTCTGAGTCTTTCTAGCAAATTACTGAGCTTTGAGGAAGGGGGGTTGTGGGAATCCTGACTTTCTTTCTTCCTTCCTTCCTTCCTTCCTTCCTTCCTTCCTTCCTTTCTTTCTTTCTTTCTTTCTTTCTTTCTTTCTTTCTTTCTTTCTTTCTTTCTTTCTTTCTTGTGGGAATCCTGACTCTTCCTTCCTTCCTTCCTTCCTTCCTTCCTTCCTTTCTTTCTTTATTTCTTCCTTTCTTTCTTGTGGGAATCCTGACTCTTCCTTCCTTCCTTCCTTCCTTCCTTCCTTCCTTTCTTTCTTTCTTTCTTTATTTCTTCCTTTCTTTCTTGTGGGAATCCTGACTCTTTCTTTCTTCCTTCCTTCCTTCCTTCCTTCCTTTCTTTCTTTTTGTCTTTTTAGGGCGCACCCGTGGCATATGGAGGTTCCCAGTCTTGAGGTCCAATCAGAGCAACAACTGCCGCCCTACACCACAGCCACAGCAAGAAAGAAAGAAACAGAATATTACATTATTCCTCCAAGTGAAATGTTTATCATTGACACAATCACCTATCTCACTGCATTCAAATCTAAACAGAAAGCTGACTTAACGGTATAACATTAAGGTTCAGCAATAATCTAATCTTCCTTTACAGTACCTAACACACCCTGCAAACACACCATTAATTTCTACAAGAAACCA
>PVHT021183554.1:1743857-1780045 GCA_004024745.2 Catagonus wagneri
AAGAAAGAAAGAAACAGAATATTACATTATTCCTCCAAGTGAAATGTTTATCATTGACACAATCACCTATCTCACTGCATTCAAATCTAAACAGAAAGCTGACTTAACGGTATAACATTAAGGTTCAGCAATAATCTAATCTTCCTTTACAGTACCTAACACACCCTGCAAACACACCATTAATTTCTACAAGAAACCATACAAGCTAGTTCCCTTTTTTCATACTGATTTAAATATACAATTATACTTGGTATGGTTAGCAAATCAACCATCTTTCACACCATACTGAGTCATTAACAACTTAATTCAAGAAAACAGAAAAACATAATTAAAAGAAGGTGACTGCCAGTACTTATATTTAGTAAGGTAAGAGAAAAGAGGTAACACCGATGAGAATAACAAAACTAAGAGAAAAAAATTAAAATATCTAAGAAAAATATTGTAACTCAGCTAAGTAAGGTTTAAAATACTGTTATATCCCACCTGTCCTTACTCTCAATATTTCAATTCAGTATAGGAAAAAGGTCTAGGAAAGAGAAGGAAATAAAAAATAACTATTAGTTTTGTGTGTGTGTGTGTGGTTTGTTTTTTTTTTTTTGTCTCTGTCTTTTCTAGGGCTGCACTCACGGCATATGGAGGTTCCCAGGCTAGGGGTCTAATCGGAGCTGTAGCCGCCAGCCTACGCCACAGCCACAGCAATGCGGGATCCGAGCCACATCTGCAACCTGCACCACAGCCCATGGCAAGGCCAGATCCTTAACCCGCTGAGCGAAGCCAGGGATTGAACCCGCAACCTCATGGCTCCAAGTCAGATTCGTTAACCACTGAGCCACGATGGGAACTCCCACATGTGTTTTTTAAAAGCATTAACTGCCACCACTTAATGAGTACCACTGAAACAAGGACTGTGCTAAGAAGAGCTTTAAATACATTATCTCACTTAAAACAAGATTTAAAAAAAGGGAGTTCCTGTCGTGGCTGAGAGGTTAATGAACCCGACTAGCATCCATGAGGATTCAGGTTTGATCCCTGGCCTCGCTCAGTGGGTTAAGAATCCCACATTGCTGTGGCTCTGGCGCAGGCCAGTGGCTACAGCTCTGATTGGACCCCTAGCCTGGGAACCTCCATATGCTGTGGGTGCGGCCCTAAAAAGATGAAAGACAAAAACAAACAAACAAAAACTGAGTAAAAACTATCAATAAGGGAGCTCCCCAGTGGTCTAGTGGATAGGATTCAGCACTGCAGCTCAGATTCAATCCCTGGATCTGGGAAGTGAGATCCCATGTCAAGCTGCTGCAGTCCCAGGGCTGCGGGGGGGGGGGGAGATTAAAAAGTAAGAAAGTGAAATTATCTAAGATATAGTAAATTATAAAGAACACAGGAATTGGAGTTCCCGTCGTGGCTCAGCGGAAACAAATCCAACTTGGAACCATGAGGTTACAGGTTCGATCCCTGGCCTTGCTCAGTGGGTTAAGGATCAGGCGTTGCTGTGAGCTATGGTGTAGGTTGCAGACGTGGCTCGGACCCCGAGTTGCTGTGGCTGTGGCGAAGGCCGGCGGCTGTAGCTCCTATTACACCTCTAGCCTGGGAACCTTCAGATGCGGCAGGTGCGGCCCTAAAAAAGAAAACAAAAGACAAAAAAATTTTTTTAAAAAATAAAGAACACACAAATCAAATGTCCAAGCACTTAAACAAAATAGGAACACTATAAAGACTAGGATGATAATCTAGAAAAAGTTTCTCAACTTTGCACTGAACAAAGTTGTATATTAAAGTGATATCTGACAAAAGCTATAATTATCATAAATTTCTTACAAAAATACATATTGTATCTAAGCTATTTCTCCCCTTCTAAAAAGCAGCAGTAGATAAGTTTACAACACACCTATAGCACACATTCCTCCCAGTAACTCTCATTCACAACTGTAAAGTCAATATTTAGTAATGAACAAATCCTGAGAATGAAACTTTGAATCTGAAACAGAAAGATTATAACATAAACTAAATCAGAAATGTACAATCAATACATTAAAATAGAACACCAGAAGCTTCCCCTTCAATAATGGCAAATAATACTAATGAAATAGGTTAAACACTTAGCTATTTTAAGTTCTCTATTTACTATTGAGATATAAGGTCATTTTGAAACTAGGTATTAAGTAAAAGAATTTTAAACATAATAGCTTGATTTATTTTTTTTTTTTGTCTTTTTGCCTTATCTAGGGCCGCACCTGCGGCATGTGGAGGTTCCCAGGGTAGGGGTCTAACAGGAGTGTAGCTGCCGGCCTTCACCACATCCACAGAAACACGGGATCCGAGCCGCGTCTGCGATCTACACCACAGCTCACAGTGGCAACACCAGATCCTTAACCAACTAAGCAAGACCAGGGATCAAACCCACAACCTCATGGTTCCTAGTCGGATTCGTTAACCCCTGAGCCATGATGGGAACTCGATTCATTCTTAACTAAAAAAAAAAAAAATCAAAGCTAATACTATCCTTTTTTTTTTTTTTGTCTTTTTGCCTTTTGTGGGGCTGCACTCGTGGTATATGGAGAGTTCCAGTCTAGGGGTCTAATCAGAGCTGTAGCCGCCGGCCTACGCCAGAGCCACAGCAATGCCAGATCGGAGTAGCGTCTGCGACCTACACCACAGCTCACGGCAACACCAGATCGTTAACCCACCGAGCGAGGCCAGGGATCGAACCCACAACCTCATTGTTCCTACTTAAAAAAAAAGAGGAGTTTCCGTCGTGGCTTAGTGGTTAACAAATCTGACTAGGAACTATGAGGTTGCGGGTTCGACCCCTGGCCTTGCTCAGTGGGTTAACGATCCAGCGTTGCAGTGAGCTGTGGTGTGAGGTCGCAGACGCGGCTCAGATCCCGCACTGCTGTGGCTGTGGCCGGCAGCTACAGCTCTGACTGGACCCCTAGCCTGGAAACCTCCAAATGCCACAGGTGTGGCCCTAAGACAAAAAACAGAAACGGAAAAAAAAAAAAAAAGCTACAGACTTTAGGGTCTTAAATTTTCTTTAATGGAAAAATGTCAAAAGACCTCAGTAAGCAATAATCTTTTCGGTCACAGTTAATCTGATGTTATCAAGTGTCCAATCATCAAATCATCAACTTTAACAATTAATTCAGCTCCCTGGCCTATCCTCAGTCTCCACCCACTATCCCTCCGTACAAATATTTTCCCAAAACCTTCTGTATGGAAATTTAGATGTGATACAAGTACTCTCAAACTTTTAGAGAGAAAAAAACCCTGCAGCCCCAGATTTCCTATATCTGCTGTCTTAGAGAACTGACCAATAAAAGCCAAAGAACTGAAAGAAGTCTCATCAACTTCCTCTACCACAGAGAAACAGTAAGCACTGACTCAAAATGTAAGCAGTAATTTTTCAGTAACTGAAGAAATACTAAATGCCTACTGTGTTAAAGGCACTGTGGTAGGCATCTATGAGAAGATACAGACATTATCCCTCCCCTCATGGAATGCTCCATTCCAATGAGAAAGAGAATCCAGAAACAAACTCGCTGATATGACCCAATATTGATCTGAATTCTACCAAGCAATTTTACTTTCACGGCCCACTTTACCACATATTATCATCCTACACATTCATAATTACGCTTATTAAAATGAAAACTAGTAGTGCCCTGGTGGCTCCGCAGGTTAAGGATCCAGCACTGTCACTACAGTAGCTTGGGTTGCTGCTGTGGCATGGGTTCGATCCCTGGCCAGAAAACTTCCACACGCTGCTGGCTCAGCCACAAAAAAGGAAAAAGAAAAGAAAAACTAATTTTGTGGACAAATAACTTTAAAACTTAGTTCTGAATACATAACATCTTTTTCAACAGAATTTTAAAATTAGCTGTTAGGTATTCATTCATAGCAGCACTATCTACAATAGTCAAAAGGTGGAAATAGCTCTTGTCCATCAATTGGTGAATAAACAGAGTACATATAAAACAGGGTATGATTCACTTATAGAAAGGAATGAAGTACTGCTACCTTCTACAACATGGATGAACCACAAAAACACTATGCTAAGTGAAAGAAGCCATACACAAAAGGTCTCATATGTATGATGCCATTTAGATGAAATATCCAGAATGGGTAAATTCAGAGACAGATCCCAGACCAGGGAATAGGCTGCCAGAGACTGGGAGGGGGCGAGGGAGAATGAGGAGCAAGTGGTTAATAGGTCTGGGGTGTCCTTCCGATGATGAAAATCTTTTGGAACTAGATAATGTGGCAGCTACACAACATCGTGAATGTACTAAATGCCACTGAATCATTCAATTTAAAATGGTTTGTCATATGTATTTCACTCTAATTTTTTAAAATCTACAAAAAATAGCTACCGGCCTATTTTAAAGCGGACTTTTTGTCACAAATAAAACTGCTTAACTTTGGAAATTTCAGGAATTAAACCTTAACTCCTTCTAGATCTATTTTGATATCAAAATGGTTTGGGAGCAGAGATTATGGCAAAAATAATCTCTTAAGAAGCTGTTTCCATAGCTTTTAAATGTTATTTATTTACTGTTTCAGATGTACATACAACTCCTACTTACATGATGATACTCATTTAATACTCTCCTGTTCGGTCAACATCTTTATCAATCATGTATGTGGTATATAACGTGCTCTAATCAAATCTGTGTCCAATAAAAGTTTGCTAACATCACTAACTATTTATAATGAAAATACTCATTCAAACGAGAGTACTGAATGCCACTTTTCCCACAAACGCCACTTTTCCCATTTCTACCACTATTATAACATGCACCACCGTTCAGTCTAGTAGCACAGTTATTTGGCCTATGCACTCCTCACCCCACTTTCCAAGCTCCATGAGGGGCTTCAGTCCTTTCTGCACCATGATAACACTACAAAGTACCTAACATACCTTCAACATAATTGGTGCTCAAATGATGTCAGTGGAACTGAAATAAATGCAACCAAAAAATAACTACTACAGTAAATTATTTGTTATGTTGACATTTAACATATAAATACTAATAGGAGTGATAATACAAATATACTTCCCAGAGAATCCTTATGTCATACATTCAGATGTGTTTTTTAGTGCACCCTACAGAACAGTCTGTTGAACATTAATATGAACATGAAGTAATTCACTTAATACCCGGAAAGAATAAATGGAAATTAGTCTTATCCATCTCCCTTTTGAAATTCGCCTCCAAATGCAATAGGAAAACTAAACTTAATGAACCACAGTATTCCAAACCAGGTCACAGGAGAGCTCCAAGTCCCCAGCCATCCTGTTTCTGTTTCCTGATTGGTCTGACCTCCGAGCATTATGGTGTCCAGCCTTCACAATTCATGATCTCCTTTAAAACATCTTGTGAGGTTAGCTTTTTCTCAAAATAAAAATGAACTTCCAGAACTTTCTAGGAGATTTATGAACAAAGCACTGCACTTTTTAAATTTTTCTGAAACTGTTCAAGAAAATAAACCGTTTTTAGAAAAGTCCCGTTATAATTACAGTTCAAATTAAATGTGGGTCGTAAACTTGCACAAGTCGAAGTTAACACTAAGGCACTACTCTCCTACCAAAGTAGATTTAAACAGACATGTACTCGAATTTTAGAGAGTTCTTACACTTCCAGAGCGCGCATCATTCAAACAAAGATTGTTTTTAAAACCCAGAATAGACGAAAAACCAAGCCTGCTTACACTTCACAGGGACATTTCCTTCGCACCGCGCTGGCAAAGCAGAGACAACCAGACGCCAAACCCCGGGCGTCCACGGGCCAGAGCGTCCCAGAGTCGAGTTCCCCTCTAGTTTGCTTCCAGTCAAGCTTGCGGCCACTTCCACGTCGCTGCGACCCACACGCCTCCCTCAACAACACACACACACACCACACACAGGACAACCAGACCCGGGGCAACCAAAAGAATAGGGAGAGGACGAGCCCCTGAGAGCGAGAAGAGTAGACGCTCTTCTGCCTCGCCCCGCCCGGCACCCACCTGCAGGCCGCGAGCCCGGGGGCGGCGGCGCCGACGCCCCGTCCTCGCCAAAGACGAGTTTAAAGTCGAGCTCGTCGGGGGCGCCACAATTTGCAGTAGTCATCGGCGTGGCCCAGGGTGCTGCGGCTCCTCCTCAGGCGGCGGCAGCGGCAGCGGCTCCTCAGCGCCGCTTCATGCTGGGCCGCGTCGGCCAGGAGGTCGCAGCTCCACAGCAAACTTTCCGGGCGGAGACCGCGACGCCGAGCGTTTCGTCCTGAACTCTTAACACTGGCCGCGAGCCGAAACACCCTAGGAACCCCAGTCACCGCCAGTCGTCGGTGCCCAGGCTGGCACGGTAGCCTTAAACGATATTCCCCGCCCCCCCAACAGCCGCCGCCACCGGCGCGCTCCCGCGCCTAGCTGCGCGCCAGGCCCCGCCCCCTGCCGCGCGCCCACCTGACCCAGCAACCCATAGGCCACCGGCCTCGCGGACTAGCCCGACGGCCCCGCCCTCTCACTGCCCTACGCGTGACTCTCTCCCGGGGAAGGAAGTCACGTGACTAAGGAGCTCCGGTTAGCCCCGCTTGCTCTTGGGAGTTGTAGTTTGGCCTCTTTTCCTTCAACTCCTGCTAAACTAGGACCAGGCACCGCTGTAGGGTGTCCAAAACGTAATTGGATTGAGGGGCCTACCACCGGCCAATCAGAGAAGATTCCTTTCCTTATTGGGCGGACCCCATGTCGTGGAAGGAGGGCCAAGAGCCTTGGGATTATGAGTCCATTGACGAGCAACTGTAGGGTTATTATTGCTGACTGGGTTTGGGAAAGGTATCAGCACCCCAGAGGGTTACGTGGGCGTCCACATCCACACCCTTTCACCCCAGCCTTAATGGCGGAAACTGAAGAGGGCAAGTACTGGGTCGAGCTTCCAGCTAAGGTGGGGCGGAGCCGGAGGAGACCTGGGTTGCGGGGGTCTCAAGTCTGAGCTATCCATCGCTGCAGACCCACCCCTGGGAGGCGGGGCCTTTGTTTCGCCGGTTGAGCCTTTGTCTGCCCCCACCACCCGGACTGTCAGCTTTTCCCTCGAGGACTATCAGCGCGTTCGAGGCCCCGGCAAAGCCCCATGAGCAAGGTCTGTCCCCTACTGGAAGTCAAGCAGACTGAATGGGAAAGCCTGTCATGAACTCGCACCACTAAAGGTGTTTTGTGCCCTCTGCATCTTGTCGCACATCCATGGAAGTCGGAGCCATCGTGCTGCCCATACTGCGTTAGTGGGGAGGAAATTAGTCTGAAGAACAGGTTTCACTCTCGGCTCCTCCCCAGCGGGCTTGTCTTCCCATGAGACGACCCAAGACGCCTTCTCCTGGGGATTGGGGTGGAGGCCATGTCCAGGGACGCAGAGCCTGGCTTGTTTACTTAGGGCTCCTCCAAGGTACAAGGTGGACCGAGAGCCAGGAGAGGTGGCAGAGACCAACTCCCCTAGCTCCAGGCCCATAGGGGCATAGCATCCTTAGAAGCGCATTGCCGGAGTAACCAGGATGCGGTGTCTCAGAAGCTTGGGTGTAGGTGCAAGAGCCCAAACATATCCCAACGCCCCTGAAGAAGAGGGCAGAGATGTCTCAATATGGGGACTGACGCCCTGAGCTACCAGGGGACCCTAGGGAGAGTCCAACTAGGCCTATGGTCAGGAGGACTGCAAACATGAAGAGCAGTTGAGACATTTATCTTGGACTGGTTCATCCCTGAGGTCAGAAAACTTCTCCTGCCCTGTGCTCTATACTCGTACCTATGTTGATCCTGGGGACACAGAGAGAAATTAATCTCCCTTCAGACATCAGGGAGAGGAGGCCAGCAAATCTATAATCACTGTGCAGAGATTAGGGCTGTGCCAAGAGCTCAGAGAAGGTACATAATCCCCCTGGCTTCAGGCTTCCCAAGAGTCTAGTAGGTACTGGAGAGATGGACAAGGAGTAAGATGGTTCCTGGCAGAGAACAGATATCCAAAGACTCTGAGACCAGAAAGTATATGCAGTGAACAGAAAGCAAAGGTAAGGCCAGATGAATGGGCAGAGTGCTGCATGCCACTCCAAGGTATCTGGACTTTATCCTGAGGGCAGTAGGAAGCCATGAAAGGGTTTAGATCAGCAGGCTCCCATGTTCAGAATTCTAAAGGAATCACTGAATTGAGTGGGAAGGATAGAAGCAGAAGGTAATAGTAGTCAAGGAGAGGGAGTACATGGCATTGAGTGAAATATCCTTCCAGTAAGCTGTCCTGCATTCACAGGATCTCAACTTTGAAGATGTAAGTGTGGAATTTAGAGCCCAAATGCCACACTAACTGCAGCCTTCTGCCCAGGGAGATGGCTGGTCTACATATAACATGACCCTTAGTATAGTAAAAGGCCCCAGAAGCTTCACCAGCTCACATCCTCCTCCTTATAAAACAGTTTCAGGATGTGTCCCCCCAAACTCCCCACAATACCTCCCAGGTTGTCCTCTGGATGAAGAAAATTTACCTTTATCTAATTCTTCTGCTTCCAGATATGACTTTATCTGAACCAGAGGCTCAGCCAACCAGGCCAGGGGAAATGTAAGAGGAAGACCGACTGTAGGAAGGTCTGCCCCACCACTGGGAAGGGGCCACAGAGGCTATAGATGGCTTGAAAAATCCACCCATTCATTAAATGTTCAGTAATGAATCTGTGTTCTAAGTCACTGTGCACCTGGAGAACATAAAGGGGGCCGTGTCTTGGGGAAGGTTTCTGCTCTGGAGGAAACTGAGAATCCTAACCTGGAGTGATGAGGGCTGGGGCAGGGGTGGGCACTAACTGCAGGAAGAATGTCACCACCTTTGTGAGAAAGGCAGCCATGGCTGGGAACTCTGCAAGCTGTGACAAATCAGTACATACACATCATACACACACTCCCCACTCCTTTTCCTTAGCTAAGGCCAGGATCCCACCCATAAGCTCTTCCTCAGGCCAGTTCCAAAGCTTTCCGAGATGGCAGGAGGCCGTGTGACCCACCTCCAGCCTCCTGAGAACCCTGTGAAGCCAGGAGGCCCAGAGACCCATTTAATAGAAGTCCAGACTGGGCCAGGCAGGTGGACACGGGCTGTGTGCGTTTCCGTCCAGCCCCTCTCCCTCCTGTGTGAATTCCAGCCAGGCCTAAGTTGAGGGAAAACCATCTGTTTCATAAGCTTCACAGGCATGGCTCTGAGCCCTCCTGACTAAAGGCTCTCCTGTGGCCTCTGAGCCGTGGGATGGTCCAGTTTAGCTCAGTCCAGCCCCCCTTGTTCCACATTAGGGGAAACAGAAGCCTTGGAGGAAAGTCAGAGTTTAGAGAAGTTCTTCCTCTCCGCACCACACATCCCCCACCCCACCCCCACCCCACAAGCTCTTAGATTTTTCTTCTGTGCCTGCTCACCACCCCAACACCCAGACTGGCCACAGGGGACACAAGGACTGCCAATGAGCAGCCCTCGATCTGTGCAGAGGCAGTAATACCAGCCAACTACAAGGGAAGAAAGTAGATTGCTGGAGTCAGCACATGGCACTGAGAATACACGGTCAGCACTTTGTCCTCAAATGCTAGGCTAAGGAGTTTGGACTTGATCCAGAGGGCAGTGGAGAGCCATGGAAGAGTTCTGAGCAGAAGCGACACCTGGGAAGACTGTGTAGGACTGCAGGAGCAAGAGATTCCCCACCCATCTTTGCACCAAGTCCAATCTGCTTGCTGTGGCCTTCGGACGACCTGCCACCCTCTCCAGCCTTATCCCTCCTTCTCATGCTCATATTTAAACCATTTGTCCCCAAAATGTGACGAGCTAAGAGGAGGTCGTCAATCAAGGTGGCTGGACTGATGGATGAGTCTGATGGTTACTACTCCAGAGAGGGGTTTGGGCATCTAAGTGGCATGAGTTTAAGGTGGGCATGGTGAGAACAGTGGATGGAACTTTCAGAACTGACTGGGCCCTCCCAGTTGGTCCCAGGTCTTGGTCTTGTCACTTTGAGACCAGGGCAGGTGTTAGTGAGGTGGGCTAAAGTGAGCCATTTGAGGGGCAACATATTCAACCAGGATCTTTACCAGACGTTCTCAATCAAGGAACACACACTAGGTCCTTCCCACCGCTCCCCTGAGACTGACCCTCTCCCCACTACTTTTCCTGGGCCCTCAAAGTACCCATACTCTAACCTCTATATTCACAGCTGACCTCTCCTTTCCCATAGTCCAGAAATGAATCTGACCCCTCCAGAGAAAGGACTTCCCCAGGGAAATCACACTGGTGGGAGAAGAGGTCTGAGGACAGAGCCCAAGCCCACCAGGGAAATGGATCTTAAGACTTGGTACCAAAGTGTCCCGTGGCCCACACAGGGTCCTCCCACAAGCTCTGACTAGCTCAGGATGCCTGAAGGGGTCCATTGGAGCCTCTCCGTCTTTCCTGTTCTGTGTGGAGTATCAGGAAAGACCAAGGGGGATTTTTGAAAAATCAGAAATAAATTGTGCCTAAGGCTTGATGGATGAGACTGGACCAAACTTCGGTTTCTCTCCTGGGTGGGGCCCTTCTCTGGAAGCACTGGCCTGGGAAGTTAGTTAGGGCAGTCTTGGTATGGAGTGACCCCCATTAGCTGCACAGTCTCTATCACAGGGCTGGTCTGTTTATTCTCCAGCCAGCCTCAAGCAGGAAGCCTCAAGCTGATCCCACTCTCAGAGAAGGGCCCTTGCGCCCAGCAAGGACTTGCCCAAGGTCTGACAGTGATGAGCTCTGGGAGGCGAGGAGTAGTGCTAGTGTGGTATCCTTATCTGTGTGCAGAAGGGCAAGTGTGGGTGCAGGGAGGGGCTGCTTCAGGACTGAGACAGGGGCCTCACCGGCCCAAC
The DNA here is from genome assembly GCA_004024745.2 of Catagonus wagneri. Lineage (NCBI taxonomy): Eukaryota > Metazoa > Chordata > Mammalia > Artiodactyla > Tayassuidae > Catagonus > Catagonus wagneri. The sequence continues at coordinate 1,754,712 of PVHT021183554.1, forward strand.
CCCTGACTTGGGTCAATAGGGTTGGGGGTATTATCTGGCAACAGGGGCCTGACCCTGAGGAGAAGGGTGGAGCAAGGCCTTGGCTAAGAGGGGAATCCCCCCTCCCCACCGAGCTTTGAAAAGGGGAGGAGAAGCAGCCTGTTTACAGCTGAGGAAGCAGGGGCGGTGCTGGGCAGGGACCTTTGGTCAGAACACCCGCCAGGTCAGAACGCCCCTCCCAGTAAGCGGGGGAGGCCCCACAAGACGTGGTAGCCGTTTGTTTGCTTCTCACTGCCAGGAGGAAATTAAAGAGAATCTGCCACTTCCTTCCGGCCCAAAGGGGGATGGTGGGGGTGGAAAGCGCGCGCGCCTGTGGGGGGGTGGGGGCATGTGGGCGGGCAATTGCAAGGGCCCCAAATTGCGGTCACCAGTAGTCTCCAGTGTCCTCTGCCCAGAGCAGGTACCTCATAGGTCTGAGCTCCAGCCAACTTGGGTTTAGACCCAGCAATCCACATTTGCCTGGGCTGGTTCCTTACTGGGGAATCAGATAACCTAATCGTTTTCCCAGATTCTATACTACCTCTCAACAGGAAAGGCAACTGATGGCCAGTGCCTCAGGTTTGCCATCAGTAGAATGGGCTTTTTGGGCTTTCCTGGTTCAGCTCAAGTCCAGTGAGCATTAAAGGTGATACCCCATCCCCTACCTTTCTGGGATGAGTAGAAGAAATGCTTTTGAGAGGGTAGAATAATTATGCCAGGACATTAGTCCACGTGTGAAAGTGCCAAGGCTGAAGCAGCCAGCCGTGGGTAAGGGTGAAGGTGTCTTTATTGCACTGTATCAATGTCAGGCTAGGGAGAAGCCACCTGAAAAGCTCCTGTTTTCAAAGAAAATACTGAGGTCACCAGGCACTTGGCTCTGCTACTCAGACCCAGCAAGGGAGATGGGGACTCTGGGCAGCCCTTGGCCCGTGCTCCAGGGGCTGGCCCAGGCCAGGACCTCAATTCCTGCCAAGCAGGGGCAGCAAAGTGTCCAATAGCATCAGGCTTATGCTCGGCACCCACAGCCATCCTCAGGCCAGGCCCAAGGAAGGGGTGACCAGGGGAGGGACGGGAGTCACCAGCCTTCCAGGGGGCTCTCTTTACCGCTTGCCAAGGCTACAAAGGGCTTCTTGCAGAGCTCCCCAGGCACAGCTGGCTCCTGAGCTGTGGGGTCCTCAGGGTCTTGGTCAGAGGCCTCCCGCTTGCGCTTGTGCAAGGAGGGGCTCTCTTCACCCAGCCGACCCTCAGGGAGGCCCTGGCTCCGCAGACAGACGATGGCTGCAGCCTGTTCCGCCAGTTTCTTGGACTTGTCCCTGGGCAGATGAGGCACAGGGCAATAAGGCAGGGAGACAGGTAGACTAGTTATAGGACTAGAGGCTGGGAGGCCTGACTCTACACATCCATGGCAGAGATTCTGACAAAACTGGGGAAGGGGTCACTGCCCAGGTACACCATCCCCCAGCCCTCCAGGGCTAATGCTAGGATCAGACACCACCCTACCCCCCCACCCCCCGACCAAGCCTCATGCCCACTGATGAGGAAACTCACCACAAAGTGGATTGGTACTTTTGCTCAGCAACAGTGACAACAGAACGGAAGAGGCGATCCACGGGGCGCTGAACCTGTACAGAGAGAGCAAAGGAAACAGGGAGGGCTGCAAGAGGGACAAGTCCTGGACACCCACCTGCCAGGGTCATAAGAAAGACAGATAAAAGGAAGTACTTCCCACCTAAGTCAAATGAAGGTTACCTTTATCACATGCCCCTTCCCAGCAGAAGTATCTGGTGTATTTTCTAGGGAAGAAAGGCTGATACACAGTCAATGAACATGAAACAGCCAGTATGTCTGTCAGGAGTTGTATCATGGACCTAAGCAAAGGGCCATGAGAGCCCTTAGCTGCATGTGACTATGGAGCTTCCTCCTACTGACATCTGGATGGGCCAGGTCCCCCCAAATGAGGAGGAGTTCACCAGATGGCAAAGGGGTGAGAAGGGACAATGGCGGAGGGGTGAGAGGGGACAAGAACTGGGGCAAAGATGGTACACCTGGCAAGTGACCAGGTGATGTGGCAGACGGAGAGCCACGTGGATGAGACCTGAAGCAGAAAGACACGTGAGGGTCTTGTGCTCTTTACTGAGGTGGTAGGACTTGATCCCAAAAGCGCTGGGGAGCTGATGAGGATGTGAGCAAGAGACACAGAGGGCAGATTCATTTTGGAAAAATCACTCTGGCAGAAGGGGACACAAGGCCCAGAAGGTACAAGCTTAGAGGTCAGAAGGTCAGTCCAGAAAAGACAGAGCAACCTAAACAGGCATGGCCATAGGGACCAAAGGAAGTGAAGCAAGACTGTCTCAAAGCTTCTACTGAGGGGCCCCACATGGGGCCCAATTCTGTGCCCCACTGGCTGAAGCCTGGTTCAAAAACATGTCAGTTTAACTTTTAGTTTTGAGCATCCTACTTAAGTCAATCAGTCCTTTCCAAAGAAGTCTCCCATGTCTAAGCAATGCCACTGGCAGGGACTGGCCCAAGCAGACCCTTACTTATGGCTCTAATTCAGTTTCAGTGGCCAGAGTAGACAAGAGGCCTATGTCAAAGGGGAGGAACTGGCAGCAACTGGCCCACAGAGGGCAAAGCCAGGCTCCAGACAACCAGTCTGGAGTTGGTACGAGCTGTGGATGGCAGCGGCTGTGAGAGTGCCGGGGGCTGGACGCAGGGCAGGCCACAGCCAGGAACTCACCGTTTCATACACAGGCTGTGCCAACTTCTCCCTTCGGCACCACTCCAGCAGGCACATCTTGGGGGTGATCTGGGATGAGTATGCTCTCCTAGGGTAAGAGAGGAGGGAGTCAGGGCCCATCAGGACCCCATTCCTCAGCAGCAGCCATACTTAGTTCCTGGTAGGAGCTGTAGGAACTGAGACAACAACTACTGCCTTAAGACTCCGTACCTATTCCCCTGAGCTCCCATTTCTGTCCTTCCAATGGCTTGGGGCCTGAGTTCTATGTAAAGGGAAGATGAGCTTTAGCTGCTAGAGAATTGGGGTGGGAAGTGAACTCCAGCACTCTGAGATCCAGCCTGGAAAACAGCTTTCAACAGTCAAGAAGGAAGGTACAGTTTTCCTCTCAAGACAAGATCAGGAGTGATAGGGTAGGAGTGGGGAACACAAGTAGCCACATGGTGGTCTCAGGAGTTAGCTCAGTGACCACCCTGATTATGCCCACCATGTGCCAGGGTGATCCCCTGCTGCCTTGGGCACAGTAGACTCTGGTTTCAGGGACAGTCAGTGACGGGGTGGGAAGTGCCATGTTCCAACTTCCCACTAGGAGCTCTCCCTAGATATGACTGCTCAACAGCTGTGCCCACATCCTTGTTCCCAAGTCCTTACCAGACAAGACTGACTCCTGGTTTGGGCCCGGGGACCAGAGGAAAACTCAGATCCCGGATCACAGAGGACAAGGATGGGGGCCCCGTTCAAAGCTGAGTCACAGTCTGAGGCAATAATTGCTGTGAGGCTACTTTTGCCTAGAAAGGGCACCACAGGGCTAGTGGGGGGCAGTGACAGTGAGCTGCTCAACTAGGCAAGGGCAGGGTCTCACTGCTACTGGGGAGCACCTTATAGGCAGCTAGTTCCTAGGACCAAGAAAAAAACACAGACTTGCAGGAACAGAAGGGAACAAGTCCCCCAGCCTGAGTTGTGGGAGAGGGTAGGGTCAGGGAAAAGGTCTAATCTAGTCACCCGAGGGACAACACGCACACCCGACAGTGCGGCCTGGGCTTTCAGGGACTATCTGCTCCAAAGTACTTTCTTTGGGCTGCTTAAAACAGAACAAGCGGCCAAACCAAGGAGACCTGTGATCCCCAAGCTTGGCATTAACAATGTACAGCAGCCAGCTTGCTGGCCCAGTCAGACCTGAGGACACTGGCCCCGGCCCGAAGTTGAGGCCAAGCTGGAGACCTACCGGTCAAACTTGACAGCCATCTTAGTGATCCCAGAGGTGTCTTCGGCTGGCTCCTCTGCCGCCTCTGGGCTCCTGGCCAAGAGTTTGGCCCGCCGGGCCTCCAGCTCTCGTGTGGTCTCCTCGTAGAAGGCACCAAGGGCAAAGGCCTCACTATGAAGGAACAAGCAGAGCAGGGAAAGCCCCTTAATGGCAGGAGCCCAAGATCCCACCAGGGAGAAATGCCTCCACACACCAAAGTACCACCCAGTCTGGCCATCAGAAGGTTCTTCCTACTTTTCCCCGTGGTCACCTGAACAGAAAGATGGCGACTGAACATGGGTCCCTGACGGTGAGCATTGGAGGGCAGGCAGGGCTGAGGGTAAAGGTTCTAAAGTCACCTGTAACTCCTAAGCCCAGCTTCTCTTCTGAGGAAGAACACACCGACAGCTGTCCCTAGTCCATCATGGGAAGACACGGAGGCCTGACCACTCACTGGTTCCCCACTTCCTGCCCTGACCACAGTTAGGCCAAGCCTCAACTGAGGTACCACCCAGAGCTAGAGTGACACTCTTTTTTTTTTTTTTTGTCTTTTTGCTTTATCTAGGGCCGCACCCGCGGCACATGGAGGTTCCCAGGCTAGAGGTCTAACAGGAGCTATAGCTGCCGGCCTTCGCCACAGCCACAGCAACGCGAGATCCGAGCCGCGTCTACGACCTACACCACAGCTCACGGCAACGCCGGATCCTTAACCCGCTGAGTAAGGCCAGGGATCGAACCCGCAACCTCATGATTCCTAGTCAGATTCGTTAACCACTGAGCCACGACGGGAACTCCTAGAGTGACACTCTTGAGTTATCCTCATGAACTCACAAGATACCTGGGTTAAGCTGGTTAGGCTATGTGCGGTAGGGACAGAATAAACCCCACAAGCCCAGGGTAGGGAGGAAGGTTCTGGCAAGGATCTCCCCTCCAGGAAGCATTTTGAGGAAGACGTTCACAAAGATGGATGCTTGAGGTGAGGACAGTTCAGAAACACTCTGGAGGAGGGAGGGTATAGACAGCTAACATGACAGAGAGAGAACTGTCAGGCAAAAGAACCAGTATAAGCACAGGTAGACAGGGAGTTGTGGGAACGGGCACTAGACCAGGTTGTGAGAGGCCCCAAACATCAACCACCTGAGGTGAAGCTCTAACAGATCTAGAGGACCAAGGGGTGGCCTCTCAGACCACAGAGTGACAGGATGTGAGTAAAGGCTCAGGCCAGGGCCTCCATTCTATAAACCCAACTCTCCTAACCATTGGATCTTAGTGACCTGCCGTGAGAAAGATCTGTTATCAGGAAAGCCCCTTCTTCCCCAGGGACTCCCAAGCCCAGACCTGGAATTCTTCCATCCTACCATTGCCTAGTTCCCAAAGCTCTGCTGCTAAGATCAGTCCAGGGATGGGAGGTTCTAAAGCTTTGTAAGTACCCGCTTCTGTGAGGCAAGGCTGTACCACCTCCTCACTCCAGCACATCCACCTCCAGAAGCTGTCTCCCAGACACCCCTGGTAGAGTTAGCTTCAGGCTCAGGGTCAAGTCTGGGTAATGTCTGCAAGGCCAGATGAACAGCCCATTGCCCCTCTCACCAAATTTCCCGGGAAGACTGGGCGGCATGGAGCAACCTTCCCTGGGGCGACTCCAGTTGTTCGCGTAGCATCTGGCACAGGCAGTACTTGGTGTTGGTGTAGTGGTTGTCATACTGCACAGCCTGAGAGAAGAACTGCCATGAGCCCCCTGCCTACCAGGCAGGCTCTGAGGCCTGAGCTATGCTCTGATGGCAGGGAAAGGGGCTCTGAGGGGATAGCAGAGGTGTGCTTGCAGCCAAGGCAGTGTGACTCCATAAAAAAGCCACCTCCATCCTGGCCACCAACTCCTCCAGTTAGAGACACAATGCTTGAGGCTCACAGCTGAGGAGCACACTCTACTGGACAGTCTGACTAAGGTCCAGATGTGCAGGGGGCCCCTCCTGCATCAGCTACCCCAGATGACCTGCTGCTGAGCATCTTCCAAGCTGGGGAGAGGGGACCAGCGCCTGGTGCAGCAGGACCAGCACCGGGACTATTCCTTATAATCACAGTGGATACCAACCCTTCCAGTATCTTAAACAGCCTGTCTCCAATTTCCCCCTACACAGGAAAAGCCCAACACCATCGACCAAGCATGTTTGCATGTGTTACTCGTCACTTCATCGAGCTAGACAAGCGTGTTGTGCAGCTGTTACCACTACTCAGACTGGGAAATGCAGGCTCAGGGAAGCAAGACGACTACCCAGGGACATGTGGGAGCTGGCCTGGCTGGGGCAGGCAGGGAGAGCAGTGAGTAAAAGGTGCCCCAGCCTCCCGGAACCCACCTTGACCTTGCCCCCAACACCCACCTAATACCTCCACCTGGTCTTATGTCTTTGTTGCCTTGCAGATGCCATGGTACACTCAGGACAGAGCGGGGATACAGGGGAAAGTCCTGGCCGCCAGCAAAGCCTTGATTCAGCTTGTTTGGGACAGAAGGCACCTGGCCGGACCAGAAGCAGCCCCACCTATGCTTGAAAGCTGCTCCCTTTCTCTGGCCCAACACACCCTCTTGAGGAGCTGCCAAGGGACAGGCTGAGCAGGAATGATAACATCACCTTTCACCCAGTGAGCAAGTTGGGCTACTGAATGTACCTTCTCTGCCACAGACCTGCCAGCCAGCCAGCCTCAACTGAGGCAACCCCCAGCTTCCTCTGGCTGACCCAGGCCATTGGAGAGCCTGGTCATCAACCTGCCCAACAATATACCAGGAACCAGAGAGATAAAGGCCGAAGCATCAAGCAGAAGAGGCTGTAGAGCAGACGCTGCCTAGCTCTGGACACAGGCCTCAGGGCCTCCTACCACCCCCAGCTTGCACAGCCCTGGGGACACCTACGTGCCATGGCAGCCACAACTGCCCAGGCATGGTCATGGTAGTCTAAGGATCTGAGAAGCTCCTGACCCTCCAGGAGGGTGGAGCTCCACGACTGAAGAAGAGGGAGGACGTCTGCTTTGGGTGAGGGCCAAACTCTCCACTCAGGCCCAACTCACATCTCTGCCTACAGACATGCACAGCTGGTCACAGAGTCCCACAGAGTTCCAGGGTTGTGCCAAAGGGATAGGGTAGGTGCCAAAAAACACCTTTACTGGGCACTACCGTTAAACTCCTGGTAAGAAGAGAAAGCTATTCCTTGAGAAGGTTAAAGTTAGGCTATTTCCCAAGTCAGAGGTTAAAGCGTTCTGGGAATTAGCAAGACAAGAGTTTTAGTTTTTTGTTTGCCTGTTTGTCTTTTGTCTTTTTTAGGGCTGCACCCGCGGCATATGGAGGTTCCCAGGCTAGAGGTTGAATAAGAGCTGCAGCGGCTGGCCTACACTACAGCCACAGCAGAGCGCCAGATCCGAGCCACAGCTGCGACCTATACCACAGCTCACGGCAGCGCCGAATCCTTAACCCACTGAGCGAGGCCAGGGATCAAACCCGTGTCCTCATGGATACTGGTCGGGTTCGTCAACCGCTGAGCCACAATGAGAACTCTAAGAGTTTTAGAAGTGATTATGACTAATGAAGACGTGACACATCTTTATGGAGAGAATCTGTCCTCAAGAACAATAGTTACAGTGGCTCCTCCTGGCTATAGCTGCTCTGGCACCAACCCATTGGCATGAGCATCTTCAGTGACATATATGTCACTGTCATTGTACGTGTGTACATATGTATAGGGTGCAGAGGGGTGACAGAGACTAAGAGAAAGGCATCATGTATTTGGGGCCCCAAGAGCATCCTGGATCCAGAGGCCCCTGCCATGACCCCCACAACTTGGAAGCTTTAGAAGAGGATAATGGCACCCCTCCCCAGCACCCCGCTCTCTTCACCACAGCCAGGGAGACCCAATGCTACACTACACTAAAAAGAAAAGGAGACAGACAACCTGGGCTGCTGGGGGCTCACAAAACAGTTTCTGTAGGAAAGTGGTGGACAGTGACAAATGTTGGTTTTGAAAAAGTGCAGAGGAGTTCCCCGGTGGCCTACTGGTTAAGGATTCAGTATTGTCATTGCGGTGGTTCAGGTTACTGCTGTGGTTCAGCTCTGATCTCTGACCTAGGAAATTCTGCGAGCTGGGGCATGGCCAAACGAAAAAAATGCATAGACGTACGTATCTGATGTACTTCTGCATGACCTCCTCCAAGGGCCGTGGACCCTCCTTGAGGAAGATAGATGGGTTCCACATGGCTGCTCGGGCCACCATCACTGAAGAGGCTGCCGTGGCTTGTCGGAAGTCCTCTATATCCAAATACTTTTGGATGTGGTCATGAGATCCTCCACTGAAAAGCAACAGAGGGATGAGGGGTATCCCATCCTCGTATCAGCATTTTTAGAAAAAGGCTACTCCAAGATCTGCCACTTACTAAGTGTGTGACTTTGGCCGAGCCCTTCAGTTGTGAGAGCTTCGGGAGACTGGAGACTGTTACACACACCCCACTTCGAGGTCAGGAGCACCAAATGAGGTGATAGAGTAAAGCAGCTCAAACATGCCTGGCACTTAAAAGTTACTCTGGAAATTTTACCTTCCGCCCCCCTCATCCGGAATAGTGGCTAAAGGCAGCCCACATCCGAAAGACAGGGGTCTGTAAGTGGATGCAGGGATCACGGGAAAACCCCTAGGCTAGGCCTCCTGTATGCCCACTAATGGCTGGGCCAAAACTCCAGAGAGGGAACAGACACAGTGGTGGTCGTGAGAGGAAGTAAGGAGGCCCAGGATGGTGGCAACTTCCCTTCTTGCCACCCTGCAAGGGCCCCCTTGGAAATCGCTGTCTTTGTCTGTTGTATTAGGAGCTAGGCGGCAGCCTCAGCTGAGACAGCACTGTGTGTGGAACGGGGGTAGAGGGAATCCCCCTCAGGTGGCAGCAGCAGCAGCAGCAGGGACTAGGGTCTTGCATAGTCCTACTCTCTCTCCAAGCTACCGCTAACACTCCTTGGAAGTCCAGGCCTGGCTACCACCCACCCTTAGCTCCCTCCCTCCCCGCTCCAGTTAGGCATGCCTTTTGTCAGGGCTTCAGAACTTCTCTGTTCCCAACCTGCCATCGGGCAAGTATAGGGCTGAGCTGGACTCCCGACTGGCCTATATAGGCCAGTTCCCTGGTGACAAAAGGGCACTGCTGTCTTACGCAAAACCTTTGGGCTGGTCATCAGTACCTCACAACTGCCAGCCTAGATTCCTGGTCCAGTCGCTGCCCAGACACTTGTTTGAGCTTTGTGTGTGCAAGGTTTTTTTCTTGTTTTTTTGGCCACACCCCCAGCATGCAGAAGTTCCCAGATCAGGGATCTAACCGGTGCCACAGCAGTAACCAGAGCCACAGCAGTAACAGCACCAGATCCTTAACCCACTAAGCCTCCAAGGAACTCTGCCTGTCTAGGCTTTGGACTGTGACCTGCCTCATGCCCCCTGAGCCATGGCTCTCTGTGCTCTGGCTTGGGACACCTCACCCAACATCCTGCACATCTAACTCTAGGTGTGGCATCACCTTCCCTGGGCCTGTTTCAGGAGCTACTTTCTTACTCTCTGTGAACATTCCCACCTCTACCAGCCCATCAGAATATCCTGGGCCCCTGCCTACTGCATCCCAGCATCAGCCACTCACTAGAGACCAAGGGACATGACAGGCACTTCTCAACCTCATTCCCAAGTTCTTTTTTTTTTTTTGCCCCATTCTTTTTTCTTTTCCCTTCCAGCTACTTTCTGATGCTATCTTGTTACATTTTTTGTATGCCAGTTCAAATCCCTTCTGAATGAGATGAGGCATAAAAAAGTAAATGAGGAAGAAGGGGGCTTACTTGGCTATGACAGGAATAGAGAGGGTTTCTGCAATGGCTTTGATGGCTTCACAGCTGACAGGGTGCTGAGGTCGCTCCTCCCGCTTCCTTGGAGATAAAGAAAAGAGATGGTGCTGAGGGTTGAGTGCCAAAGGCCAAGGCACAGTTAGCACAGGGTTACATTAGCCGGGCCCTACTGTCCTCCTTACTGAACCTCAGAAAGGCCATGGGGCACAGGGACAGGGGTCTGGGCAACAGGGGCCAGCTCTCCCTGACCTCTCTTGAGTGGGGCAGGGACAACACAGGTCCAGGCTGAGAAGGCAAGTCCAGCTCTGGGAGGCCTGCAGGTGAGGCATGGCTGTGGGAGGCTGAGGTAGGTGGTCACCACCATTCCCTAGCTTCCCCTTGCCCCCGCCAGAGATGAGGAATGGTGCCTTAAGAATGCTGCCCCTACTGTCCTGGTCTTGCCCTCCCAGAGGGACTGGAAACAGCTGCCGCCACTCAGTCTGGCCACTCCCACACAGCTGCCTGTGCTGAGGCCAAGGCGGGCAGCTGATCCTGGGGAGGCACCTGGTACAGGGTAGGCCTGGCAACCAGTGCAGGCCACACTCCCTGGCTGTCCCAGAGACCCACAGGGGAGGCAGGACCACAACCTGAGGCCCTTGTATCCAAGGTCAGCTGCAAGAAGTCTTTGTGTAGGAATGAGTGAGTCTTAGGGAGGCCAAGGAAAGTCCTGACCTAAACTGGGCTCAGGGGGAGTTCCCGTCGTGGCTCAGTGGTTAATGAATTCGACTAGGAACCATGAGGTTGCGGGTTCGATCCCTGGCCTTGCTCAGTGGGTTAAGGATCCAGCGTTGCCGTGAGCTGTGACCTATAGGTCACAGACGCGACTCGGATCCCGCGTTGCTGTGGCTGTGACGAAGGCTGGCAGCTACAGCTCCTGTTAGACCCCTAGCCTGGGAACCTCCATATGCTGCGGGTGCAGGCCAAATAAGGCAAAAAGACAAAAAAATAATAAATAAATAAATAAACAAACAAACAAAGAAACAAACTGGGCTCAGGGACAAGCCAGAAAGACGGTCGACCAGATAGCCCTGGTCCAGGTCTTTCTGGGTATGTCCCCTCTGCTACATTCCTCCACAAAGTGTCAGGGGCCGAAGGGCCTGAGAGCCCCATCAACCCAGCCTCCACATCCACCTCCCCACACATCCAGCAGCCCAATTCTAGCCCATCCTCAAACTGTCTTCCTAGTGTTTACGACTCCTGGGAAAAAGGAATAGCTTTATTTATTCAGAGGACACTATATGCCAGGCACTATGCCAAGGCTGTATATTCACAATCTCATAAAAGCCTCATGACAACCCTATAAAGCATAAATTATCTCAATTTCCAAATGAGGACTGTGGTGCTCAGAGAGGTTAAATGATTTGTCCAAGGATATAGTCAAAAAGCAGCAGAGCTGGGATTTTAAACCAGGCAGTCTGAGCCTGGGGCCTGCTGCCTAAGGGAGGGGCGCATGTGTGCAAGCGCGTGGCCTTTCATCTCCCCCTACTGGCTTCAACACACACAGCTCTGCTCTTTATTTTATAGGTGGGAGTTCTGGGTTCCCTTTTCTGAAATAGACAGCCAGCAAAAAATGGGCTGTTCTTACAAGACTCCTGAACTCAAAGGAACATAACTCAGAAGACAGGTCACTCTAGCTGAAAGTCTGCTGACCTGGGATTCCACAGAAAAGTATAACCTGGACACGGGGAGCAAGGTGGACCAGGAAACCAAGAGTCGCCTTCAGTAACACTTCTGCCTTCAGTAGCGAGCACATCAGCTACAGATATGAGGACTGTTAAAAGTAGTCACTGTAACAGCTGGCAGTCCAACAAAGGCAGACAAAAGAGGCAGTGCTTTTAAAAGAACAGCAATCTGCCTGAGGTCATTAGAGGGAGAATGCAGTGGAAAGAAAATGAGACTCAGAGTCAGGGTTCTAATTCCACCACTTCCTGGCTATGTGACACAATTTTGAGCAAATCACTCAGTCTCTACCATTTACACATCCTGAGCGCAGGGGCATTCCTCCTTCCTCTTGGTCTCTTTGCATCTCTAAAGCTCATGCAGTGCCTACCCAGTAGATGCTCAAAGAATGAAACAGAAAAATGCAAAAGGTTTGACTGCCGTCAGGATGTGATAGGGACATCTAAGAGCACGGCAGAGCTAGGCTGCCTGCACAGAAGAGCTGTAGTCATCTGGGGTCTGGAAAAGAATCATTAGGATGGCTGAGGACCTCCCTGCAAGTCAGTCACTAGAAAGGTGACCACTCACCTCCCATGAACCGCAATGGCAGCGATGCCAGTCCTCTCTATCCGTTTCACAAGGCTCAGGGTATCTTCCAGCTGAGGGAGAGGACCACACAGGGTGGTTACTGAAGCCACAGAGGGAGCAGCTGTCATCTCCCAAAGTGGGATCAGCTCTACCCCCTCCTCCAAACCTACCTCAGCCCCTCAAGAACCATCCACACCCCCAAATCAACATCCCCACAGAAAATGGACCTTCAGATGTACTCACACCATCCTTACCGACGGCAAGATGCGAATCTTGCAGGTCACAGGTCTGCGTGTCCCTTTAACAAGAGTGCTAAGGATCTGCAGAAGAAGAATACAAGAGTGTCTGTCTGTTTCTTCCAGAACTAACACCACAACTGCTGTACTAATGAGTTCTTTTCCAGTATCCATATACTGTCCATATCTGTGTCCACGTGAATGCCTCTGTTGTGTGCATACACATGTAAACTCCATGAGGGAAGTTCACCCTTTCTCTACGCTACAGCCCCAGCCCCAGCAACCCCTTCCCTGAGACATAGTGACATACATCACATGGTAAATGAATGAATGAATGTGTGAATAAATTAATGCATGAATGGATCTGCAAGCATCCTGTGTAGAACACAGGGATCCTTTGTCAGGGCAAACATCAGAACCACTTGGAGAGCTTAAGAAATATAGAAACTTGGGATTTCCCATCATGGCACAGAGGAAACAAATCCAACTAGGAACCATGAGGTTGTGGGTTCGATCCCTGGCCTCGCTCAGTGGGTTAAGGATCCGGACTGCCGTGAGCTGTGGTGTAGGTCGCAGACGCAGCTCGGATCTGGCATTGCTATGGCTGCGGTGTGGCTAGAGCTCCGATTAGACCCCTAGCCTGGGAACCTCCATATACCACAGGTGTGGCCCTAAAAAGACAAAAAAAAAAAAAAAAGGAAATACGGAAACTTAGATTCTACCTCTTATTCCCTGAATGAGTTTCTAGGGGCAAGGCTTGGGCATATTTGCTTTCAAAAGGCTCTGCCCAATAAACTGCTTCCTCAAAATGATTCTGAGTCCTAACCCTGGTAGAGAACACATGGCTCACAGCTCCATTCCTGCTTCAAGGCAATGGTCCCTGAATGCTGTTTCAGGATCTGCCAAGTGTGGGAGCAGGAAAGCTTCAACAGCTCCTGGGCCCTGTCCTCAGGAACCCTCCCTTTAGGGGAGTCACATATACAGGAATGAAACTGGCAAAAGGAAAAGACAACACTATCAACATATTAAAAAAGTATTTATTTGGCATAGTAATTGCAAAGGACTTCAGAGAAAGATCAAGAAAGTCATATAGGAAAGTGTCTGGGAAATAGCAAGACCAGACCACATAAGAGCTAGAGACTGAGAAAGGTGTAGATGACATGGCATGTCTGCAGCATGGCTCTCTTCTTCCTTCATCAAAAATTTCTGGCCAGGCAAGCCAGGAGGAAGGTGATTCCAAGAGCTCTCTTCCAAGAAAACTGAACGCCTGTCCAACAGAGCAGGGGGGACGTCCAGGCAGCTGCTGCTAGTCTTGGTTCTAGACAAGTGAGGGCAGCAGAGAGCCAAGTTACAAGAACCAGTGAAGGAGGCCTTTCTCTCAGGGACGGGCTAAGGCAGGTCCCTCCAGGAGACATCAGACCAAGAGGCTGGGCTGACAGACGGCTGGACAGATCATGGGCAAGACAGGGACTGGCAGGAAGGAACAGTCCCTAGGTGCTGCACCAGGAGGCAGACTGGGCCTGAGGTCCTAGAGTCACTCTGGCAGGGCTTAAAAGAGGCACCTATCCTTTAAGGCGGGATTCACCGAGACAGACTAAAAATTCTCATTTTGGCCTCTCCCTCAAGCTGGAAGTTTCCTTTGCAAGTACTCCCTCATCTCTGGAAGTTTCCTTTGCAAGTACTGACTTAAATTCCTCTGATGTTTGGTGATTTAAGCAAGCAATATCAGCTGGTTTGATCTAATACTCTGTCTTGCAGAACTTCTCTTGGTGTATTTTATCCAAAGGCTGTCTTTAAGTACCTTCTTCAATATTTTTGTTCATTATATGTGCGTGTTCAGGACCAGGAAGGGAATTTGCAGCCAAAAGTCCCAGGCACTTGTAAGAGTCACACTGAGAGGAAAGGGAAACTATTCCCGTCACACTCTAGCTGAACTTCACTTGGACCCAAGTCTCCCAGAATTAAGCTACACCGCATATCTCTGTGGGTCAAAGTCTGAGGTGGAAAAGGACTTGAGACGTGCCTGTATCTGAGCAGATAACAGCACATCTACTCAGGGGCAAGCTCATCTCATCAAATCCACTGGCTAACTCAGAAAAAGCAAACTTTGGAGTTCCCTGGTGGCTTAGTAGGTTAAGGACCTGGCATTGTCACTGCTATGGCTGTGGTCACTACTGTGGTACAGGTTCAATCCCTAGCCCAGGAACAACCAAAAAAGAAAAAAGAAAAAAAGCAGACCTTGGCTTCCTTGGTTTTTGGAGAGGGGATAGCAAGGAGGATGGGAGAGTATAAGCTTGGGAACCAGTGAGACCTGATTCAGTCCTGGCCCTGACGACCGTTAGCCATGGCCCCAGTGCAGTGCAAACAAGGGGGATGACCAGGGAAGTTGGGGGCCCAGGAAATCTGGGGCAGGAGTGAGAGAGAAGACATTACTGATATAGAGTCTTAATCCAGGGAGGGTACACCAAAGCAGCCCAGGAGGGTTTTTCAAAAGACTGATACCTAATTCCCTGCCCTTATCTCCCCCAAGAATATACAGAATTCTCGATAGTCAGCATCCTTTTAAATTATTGTGGTAAAATATACATAACATAAAATTGTTGTGCAGCAGAAATTATCAACAACATTGTAAATCAACTATACTTCAATAAAACAAAAAAATGAAAAAACGAAAACATAAAATTGTCTGTTTTAACCATTTTAAGTGGTTAATTTCAGTGGCATTAGTTCACAATTTTGTACAACCATCACCACTATCAATTTCCAAAATTTTTCATCGTCTCAAACAAGCATTCTTTTTAGAAAAAAATGTCTGCAGGTGATCCTGAGATGCTTCCAGATGGAACCATGGACCTAAAACACCAAGCCAGGAAGGACCTACAAAGCTCCCCCAGTTTGCCAGCACAGTTTGAGCCTGAATCTAATCCAGCCCACTCTTCCTGGGTCTCATCTGGCTTTCGTGCATAAGCCTGCCACCTCCCTTCCATGAGACAAACCCTGTCCACTAGTCTGACCTGGCTCATCCGACTACCCCACCAGTCAGAGAATTAGGGAAGTGAACTGAGCTTCTGTGGTGGGGTGTTAACTCTGCTGTTTCACGTGTGGGATGTGCCCCAAAAGGGCAGTGGCGAGGACAGAGCCAACAGCATGGGTGGGAGCAGCCAGAAGGCTGGAGGAGGACAGATATTCCTGTATGTACATGGCGTGAAGCAAACCACCCACTATTGAGGCCCCTTCCTCTAACTGTGCTGCCCTCATCCACCCCATCCTGCATAGTGCTGTCTGACTGGAGGTTCCTAAGTCCAAGTGTCCACTGGCCTGTGGCTAGACACTTATAAACTACACCCAGGCACCTTCAAGCTGAGATACTATTGAGAGGAGGCACTGATGCTGGGGTAGCAAGACCACAGCTCTAGACTCAGCTTCGCCTGCTACTTACATTTCCTACATGATCTTGAGCCAAATTATTTTTATCTTTATGTGCTTTAGTTTTATTATTCTTTTTTTGTTTTCTTTTTTCTTTTTTGGCTGCCCCATGCCATATGGAGTTCCCGTGCCAGGGATCAGATCCAAGCCACAGTTGTGACCTACAAGTAGCTGTGACAACACTTGGATCCTTAACCCAGATCTTCAAACCAGTGTCCTAGCACTGCAGAGACACCACTGATCCCAATGTGCCACAGTGGGAACTCCTAGTCTTTTATCATTCTTGATTAAATGGAGAGAACAAATGCCAGCCTAATCTATTTTGAAGGATCTGGGGAACAAATAGAATAAATGCTGGAATTATTATGGAAAGGAAATTACCCTATAAACAGTACCTGTGCCTGTCTGCACACAGGAAAAATAAGAAGGCACCTAGCCCATAAACGTGCTGGTCTTCCTATATCCCAGATACACTGGGGCTGGAAGAACATACAGGGTTGAGCTGCTAACACAGCAACGGCAGCTCTTATTGGTGGTGCGTTATCACAAGCTGCTCCAGCCTTGTGGGAGGGCCTGAGAGGTTTAGAGCCCAGAGATGGAAGCAGGGATAGAGAATGAAAAGGAAATCAAAGGAGCTAAGAGGAGCAACAAGGAGAAAGCTGGTGGACTGAGAGGTCAGTAAATGGTGCATTTTATTCAGCATTAACTGTCACTCCCACCTGCCCAGACAGCCCACAACACTGGGTGGCAAACATCAACCTGACCCTAAGGCCTCATAAACCTGGCCACGAGAATCCCCAAGGGAAGGGGATCAGAGGAGACTAACTTCAGCTTACCTTGTATGGCCTGGCCTGGCCTGCTCTCAAAGGCTGATGGTGGACTCTATCCATATGCCTAGGACCCACTGCTGCTCTCCTCAAGCCCCCAGGAAAGGCCTGTCTCCCACCTGCCTCTGCCCTGACACACATAGCCACCGAGCCTATTGAAGTCCACAGGTCGCCTGGCTTGTCCTCTCATGATCTTCTCAGAAGGGAAAGAGGCAATACAGACGTAGCTCTAAATGAGTTCTCAGGGTCCTGGCTCTCTGTTGATATGTCCCTACCCCTGGCTTTTAATGGACTCCAAGGCTTCTGTAGACTGGTTCAGGGGATCCTGAACCTGGCTGAAGGTCAAAATCACTGGGAAGACAGAAAAAATTTCCAGGTTTTGGGAACGGCTGATTCTCTACATCTGGGGGAAGGGCTGGGGACGTATTTTAGGCAACTCTAATTCATACACATGTTTAAGGCCCTCTGCTTTCACTCATGCAAGACTTACCTTCTCAATCTTGTCAGGATCTGATAACAGGGCAGCTCCCATTCCTCCCTAAGGAAAAGCACACAGAGGGGTTTCTTGCAGCTGGAGGAGGGTGGCTCCTCCCTGTGGTATGGCAACCTGGCAGCACCCCAGCACTTGCCTCCAAGGGACACTGGCAATCAGTACTTCTCCAATGCAGTGTCCGTGCCCTCAAGATCAGAGATCAGAGACTGATGAATTCTAAAGTCATCACTCTGATCCCCTTAGCAAGACCCAGAGATCTATGTAGAAGTGGGTTCTGAAAAATCATTTTCCAGGACTGCCCATTTCCTACCTAGGTCTCAGTGCCTTAATAAACTAAACTCAACCATCTGCCAAGCCCTTTAAAAAAAACAATGGATCATTCTTTCTTTGGAATGAGATCAAATGCACCTTCTAACTAGCCTACTGTTACTTGTTTTGATACCACCATTACCAGCAAAGCCACTCAGAGGCACACGACTGGCAAACCTTGTCTAGGCCCTGCTCCCCTGCCAGCAACAACTGCCCACCCAGCCCTGAGTACTCAGACCAATGTCAGATTCTAACAAAAGCCTCAGTCAATGGAAACCAACAATCCCGGGAGTCACTTAAATCTTAACAATAACAAAATAACAACAGTGATTGTCTCTTGATGGTGAGAGTACTAATGAATTTCCTGCTCTTCTTTTTTTTTTTTAAATCTTAGGGCCCCATTCTCGGCATATGGAGGTTCCCAGGCTAGGGTTCGGAGCTGTAGCTGCCAGCCTACACCACAGCTCACAGCAATGCCGGATCCTTAACCCACTGAGCGAGGCCAGGGATCGAACCTGCGATCTCATTGCTCTTAGATTCGTTTCGGATGTGCCATGACGGGAACTCCTGATATTCCTGCTCTTTTATGTAGTTTCCTTTTCTTCTTTCTTCTTCTTTTTTTTTGGTCTTTTTAGGGTTGCACCCTCGGCATATGGAAGTTCCCAAGGTAGAGGTCAAATCAGAGCTATAGCCACCACCCTACATCACAGCCACGGCAACGCGGGATCTGAGCCACACCTGAAACCTACATCACAGCTCACAGCAACACCAGATCCTTTACACACTGAGCAAGGCCAGTGATGGAACCCATGTCCTCACAGATACTAGCTGGGTTCGTTACCGCTGAGCCACAACAGAACTCCTATGTATTTTTCCATATTATCCAAGTTCTGCACAATGGTATGAATTACTTTAATAATCAGGAGGGATGTTAAAAATCTAAACCTGGAGTTCCCGCTGTGGCCCAGCAGTTAACGAACTCGACTAGGACTCGGGTTCAATCCCTGGCCTTGCTCAGTGGGTTAAGGATCCAGCATTGCCATGAGCTATGGTGTAGGTTGCAAACGAGGCTTGGATCCAGCACTGCTGTGGCACAGGGGGCGACTGCAGCTCAATTCAACCCCTAGCCTGAGAACCTCCACATGCTGAGGGTGCAGGCCTAAAAACAAACAAACAAACAAACAAAACCTAAATCCATGAAAAGTGAGGTAAAGCGGGAAAAAAAGCAAAGTCTGTATACAGACTGCATAGGATGTGCTCAGAAGGTTTAAATTCAGTTATGACAGTTTAAGTTGATGTCTAAGATTTCATTAGAACCAGAGACAACACTGAACCAGCACAAACTGAGACTGCATTTCAGAGGAGTCAGGAAGAGCAGTGGAGCTAACTAGCCCTGGACTAGCTCAGATTCAAACCTGGTGGCCTTGAGGAAGCTCTAGTCACTCACCCTGGCTCATCTGTCCTTCTCCTCACACAATCCAGCCCTTCCTTGTGGAATCATAGGATCTAAAATCCAGTCTCACTGCCCCTTCCACAACAATGGCTTTCCCAGTTGGTATTTCCTTCCTTCCTTCCTATTTAACCTGTTAATTTACTTTTTGGAACAAGCAAAACATTAAAAATCATAAAGGTTCAAAAGAAAAAAGAGTAAGAATTCTCCCCCCCTGAGAAGGAGGGAAAACTATTCAATTTTCTTTTGGTCATGCCCACAGCATGTGGGAGTTCCCTGGCTAGGTACTGAACCCGAGCCACAGCAGCAACTCCAGCCACTGTGGTAACAATGCCAGATCCTTAACCTGCTATGCCACAAGTGAACTCCTCAATTTATTTGTTTAATTTGATTTCCATTTTTGAACCATAAGAAGAGAGCAGATATTCAGCTGCTATGTACTATGCCACATTGGGAGATATCTGTTCTGACTGGTCAGTGCCAGTGCTGTTAATTACTTTGAGTAGCACCACTGCAATGGGTATTTCTTCCCTGTGCAAAACCAAATAAAACCTGTTTCCTTCCCCAGGGAAATTACTGTCACTGGTTTCTAGTGTGTCTTTCCAAATACATTCTATGACAGGGGAAAAAAAAAAAAAAATATATATATATATATATATATATATATATATATATATTCATTCTCCATCCCCCACTTATAAATGTTGATACACCATATACGATTCTGCTTCTTGCTTTTTTTTCACTTCACCATCTGTGGGAGAATATTCCAGCTTCAACTCTGCTCCATACATAACTCAGGAGCACAAAGGAGTAATCAATTAAAAGGCAGAAAAACAGAGCCTGATGTTTTCAACTCCTCACAATTTCAAACCTCCATGATTCCTAGAACAGCTATCCGCAAGGCCCTCTTGTTTTCAAGCACCTGAAGGGCCTTTCCCTCAGGCAGTCTTCAGCCTCCTGGCCTAAAGCAAAGGTCAGCATGCCAATTAACTCCTGAGAGCAGAGCGGGTTACTCTAGGCAGTGAGCTATGGGGACATCTGCTATGTCTACACTGCAGACCCTGACCTCGCACCCTGTGGTAAGGTTCCCAGCGGTAGCCCTCCAGGAGTCCCTCCAGTGCTGCATACTCAGTCAGCCCTAAGATGTCCTTATTATCCACTCCAAACATCCTTTCCTTCCAGCGGTCCCGTGGACACTGAGGACAAACCGGCCTCCTGGCTGCCGACCTTTCCTCCCTCTACCCTCATCACTCACCTCACCTCCCAACTCCCCCAGTCAAATCATTTGCCAGCTAAGTGCTGAGAAATTCTACCCTGGTTTGGATTCTCTTCTTTCCATCCCTGGTCTCTCCTGTGGACCCAGGACACTCATCTCCTATATCTGTGCTCTGACCTCTAGCCTCTTTCTACTCGAATCCACTAGACAGATGGCTTCCAGATTAGTATTTCTAAATATTATTCCTGATATATTTATAGAATATATTTGGAAAGACCCTCAAGAAACTAGTAACACTGGTTTCCTCTGGAGGAAGAAACCAAGTTTCTGATTATGTGCCTTCTCTGTTCAAAAAAGGTCAGAGAGGAGTTCCTGTCGTGGCTCAGTGGTTAACGAACTTGACTAGCATCCATGAGAATGTGGGTTCGATCCCTGGCCTCACTCAGTGGGTTAAGGATCTGGCGTTGCCGTGAGCTGTGGTGTAGGTCTCAGACGTGGCTCGGATCTGGCGTTGCTGTGGCTGTGGTGTAGGCCAGCAGCTGTAGCTCCTATTCGACCCCTAGCCTGGGAACCTCCATATGCTGCAAGCGTGGCCCTAAAAAGCAACAGCAACAAAAAAAAGTCAGAGATATCTAAAATCAAAGTTCAGGAGTTCCCACAGTGGCACAACAGAAATCCACTGCAGCGGCTCAGGTCACTGCAGAGGCAAGGGTTCAATCCCCACCCAGAGCAGTAGGTTAACAGATTCAGCACTGCTGCAGCAGCAGCATAGGTCATAGCAGCGAATCAGATTCAATCCTGGGCCTGGAACTTCCATATACTGCAGATACAGCCATAAAAATATAAATTAAATAAAATAAAGGCTCAGATAATCTGGTCCCAACCAAGATTTTCAAGTCTGTGTTCCTCTGCTTCCTCTGTGCCTCCCACCCCTCAACCCTCTGGTCAAATCAAGGTTGTCTTCATGGGCCACTCCCTCTGCACACAGGATCCCAAGTCTCCTCATCAAGGAGCACATTTCCCCATAAGATCCTGAGTTTAGAGGCAGTCCTAAACTGCTTTTCTGCTTTTTCTTTCCATAACAATCTTGTCTGAACTTTTCTGATATGAAAATGGGGACACATGTATTGCATCCTCTATTTTTTTTTTAAATGTATGTCTTGGTTTTATTTATGAAATGACAAAACCCTGCCTGTTCACATTATTCTTTCTTTTAACATTTACATCATTTGTTTTATTACTTGGACACAAGTGCTGTGTGTGTGTTTATGTATATATGTATATGCGTGTGTACACACTTAAAATTTCCTTAAGCATTTGAGGGTAATTACATATATTATAGCCCTTGACCCCTAAATATTTCAATGCATTGTTTTTGTTTTGTTTTGTTTTTTCCATTTTTTGGCCACCCCACAGCAGTCAAAGTACTCAGGCCAGGGATCAGATTCAAGTTGCAGTTGCAACCCGTGACAACAACGGATGCTTTTAACTCACTGGGCCAGGCCAGGGATCAAAACTCCATTCTGATTCCTGCTGATCAGAGATGCTGCTGATCTTGTTTGTCCACAGCAGGAATTCCAATGTGTATTTTTTTAAGAATAGGGATGTTGTTACATAACCACGGAAATTATCAACTTCATATATTTACAACGCTTGAGTATTTTAAGCAAATCTACCATACCCTAAATTCCAGTTTTGTCAGTTGATCTAATAATATCCTTTTGAGCATTCTGCCTATTAGTACAGGATCTAGTCCAGAGTCAGATCCTATACTTAGTTGTCACTTGTCAGTCTCCTTTAATCTGCACCCTATATTTGTGAAGAGTATAAAGAAATCAGTTTACCTTGGTAGAATATTCTTTTGGACAGCCCATGTTGACGTCAATACCAGCCACATCATTTTCTCTGGAAAAACACGAAGGAGAAAAGGTAATAAATATTCAACTTGAAGGCAGGATGTAGAGTGAAAGGCATGGGTCTGCACTCATGAAATTCTTACCATGTCCCTGGCCCTCTGAAACACACCAACCCTCAGGGAAAGAAGGTGAAAAATCCTGTCTCTAAAATGTGCAAGTGCTTCCCCTCCTGAGCAGAGGTTGGGAGGAAGAAGATGAGGTGCTCACACACGTAGGAAGGGCTAGTTGTAGAGGACTTTGCCAGATCTGAGTTGCATCAGGTAACTCAAATACCAAGTGACAGCCACACTGCCCTTGATCCCAGAGTTCCCATTCTACCTGGGTAATGAAAGCCATTAGCTAATGCAGAAAAGTGACATGAGCACAAGAGCCCTCTCCCAGAGCACTGCTTCTGGAGGAAGTGGCAGGACTATCTTTGCGTGCTAGGCTGCACAGCTGGCTTCCTCCAAACAATCCTTATGTGTAGAAAGGACCCTGTACTCCTATTTTGGTACATACACAGTTAACTACTGCCTGAGCTCCTTCTCACCCTTGTTGTAATTGATAACAACAGCTAATACTAAGCACGCTCTACGTGCCACATACTGCAAAGACATTGATATGCATTATTTCACTTACAGTAGGAGGTGGTACAACTAGTCTCATTTCACAGATGAGAAAACTTAGTTCTCGGTGAGGTTAAGGAACTGACCTAAGGTCCCAGAGTCAGCAGGTAGCAAAGCCAGAATTCCAAGCCAAGTCTGTCTAATTCAAAGGCCCATCTCCTTAACCACATTACTCTCCTGCCTTCATTAATTTAGGAAGCAGTAAGTGTTACCTACACTTCATGAAATTTAAAACCTCAGGGTTCATAGTCCATGAGAGTCCCGGGAAAGGGAGCTTCATGAAGAGACTCTAAAAAATTGGCTCCCAACCAGAGATTCTCCGGGGTCCAAACACAGTGGGTACACATGAGTTCCAGGGCTGCCCTCAAATGCCACAAATAGAGAAGGAAACCTGACACTCTTAACCTGGAAACAAAAGGTAGTGGGCTAGGAAGCAGGAGGGTAGTGACCTCCAATATCACCAGGAACAGTGAGACCTCACAGCCCATAGGAGAGGCAAAGGCAGTCCTAAAAAGAGAAGAACTTACACAAGCTTGGCCACGGCAAGGGCTCGCTCTGCATCTGAAGTCCCCTGAGAACACAAGAGACTTTATCAACCACCGCCCTCACACAGGTACACATGCACAGACAAACATACCTAGGCGTGCCATGCACGCATGCACACACACAAACACACACATGCACACCAGTGGAATCCAGCTGGCATTCTCTTAAACAGCTGGCCCACTGGACTAGCTCACTGCTGATGGCCAAAAGTGGACCTAGAGGGCTGAGAAAATGTCATCGAGGCTGTGATTAATTTCAGACATACAAAAATATTTGGACAAATTTATAGTGAAAATTCATATACCCATCACTTTGTTAACATTTTTCTATATTTGCTTTATCATTATAGCTACTCACTGTTACCAATTTTTTACGAACCTAAACATCATTCAGGAGGTATTTCTGAAAAAGTACCGAGAAATGCCCAAAGTGGGAGAAGACAGCTATAGAACCACTACAACCCTAGCACAAATCTTAACTACACTTGAGCAAACATCACTTCTTTTAATGGGAAAACACGCAAACTACATAAAGCAAAGATCAGGATCTGAATAAACAATGCTAGGGAATAAAGATATATAAGTCATAACAAACAGACAATCCCTATGATGAAGGAAATTAAATTTGAGACTGTAAGCATGTAACAGACTCCTAATAGCTGGATTTTCATAAACTGTCTCCAACAATGTAATCACTCAAGAGCATATCTTTGAAAACCAGTAAAGCAGGGTCTTAAGGAAGACTGAAGACCACCATGCAATGGAGCCCAGGCATGTAACACGGCCTGGCACAGGGCATGAGATGGGAAATGTGCTCAGCCTTGGGATCCCATACCATCTGGAAGACAACCCTGCTCTGCTCCCTTTCGCAGGTGCGGAAGACCACTCGGTCATCAGGAGCAACGAAGTCCACGGTGCTGAGCGCCTCTGCAAAAAAAATACAAACACACAGGGCCACCCAATGAAAAGCAGGTTCACCTGCGCCTAAGCCCTGGAAGACAACAAAAGTATCACCTTGAAGGGGAAAAAGAGATGCTGGAAGGGCACTACTCTTAGAAGAGATCAATGCATACAGGGGAGACTTCTGATCTGCTGATGATGGTCTGTTCTCTGACTGAGGGATGGTTAGTTACATGGTCCCTCACTTTATAGTTATTTGTTAAATTGCGTATTGTGTTTTATGCACCTCTCTGCACAGTGTTTACAATTCGCCTTTTTTTTTTTGCACTTTTTAGGGCTGCACTTGTGGCATATGGAAGTTCCCAGGCTAGGGGTCAAATCGGAGCTGCAACTGCCTGCCTTCACCACAGTTACAGCAATCAATGTGGCATCTAAGCCCCGTCTTCTATTTTTTTTTTATAGTTATTTTTTTTTAGTATATATTAACAATGAATTTTATTTCAGTTATAGGTATACAAAGATCATAAGTCAATACGATAGATTTTGTGTCCCAAACCCACAGTGCATCCCCCCACCCCCAGATTGTCTTATTTGAAAAACTAAGGTTTTCCAAAATCTGTGAGTCATTGTCTATTCTTCAAAGAAGTTCATTGTGTCTCTTTAGTTTCCACATGCAAGCGGTAGCATTGGGTGTTGCTGTCTAATTGTCTGACTGGTTCCACTTCGTATGATAATTTCTAGGTTCATCCATGTTGCTATAAATGTTATTCTGTTCCTTTTAACGGCTGAGTAATATTCCATTATGTGTATGTACCATATCTTCCCTATCCACTCCTCTGTCGGTGGGCATTTAGGTTGTTTCCATGACCTGGCTTCTTCCCTCTCTAGCTGCTTTAGATGTAAAGTTAGGTTGTTTATTTGAGCTTTTTCTTGTTTCCTGAGGTAGGCTTGAATTGCTATATACTTTCCTCTTAGCGCTGCTTTTGCTGCATCCCAGAGGTTTTGGAGTGTCGTGTCTTTGTTGTCATTTGCTTCTAGGTATTTTTTAATTTCCTCTTTGATTTCTTCAGTGATCCATTGGTTGTTTTCTTGTTTTTGTATCCATTCAGCTAGTCTATGCCTTTTGGTTGGGGCATTCAGTCCATTAACATTTCAGGTAACTACTGATATATATGTTCTTATTGCCATTGTATTAACTATTTGGGGTTTTTGTTGTTTTTTTTTTTTTTTTTTACCCTGAAGTTTTGATATAGGAGTCTATATACAAATGAGATTGTTTTAG
>PVHT021183554.1:1781045-1796606 GCA_004024745.2 Catagonus wagneri
GATGTTGGTGCATTTAACAGTATCCCAGAGTTCTCTGAGACTCAGCTCATTTCCTTTCAATCTTTTATCTCTTTTCTCTTCCGCATTAGTGATTTCCACTAATCTGTCCTCCACCTCGCTAATTCGTTCTTCTGCCTCCTGTATTCTATTGTTGGCTGCTTCTAATGAATTTTTTATTTCAGTGATTGTATTTTGCATCTCTTCTTGTTTAATTTTTACAGTTTGTATTTCTTTGCTCAGTGTTTCCTGTAAATGATCAATCTTTGCCTCCAGTCTATTTCCAATGCCTTGCATCATCTTCAGCATCAACAGTCTAAAGTCTCTTTCTGAGAGGCTGGTAATCTCCTCATCACTGAGCTGTTTCTCTGGGCTTTTCTCTTTCTCCCTTATCTGGGTTAGAGTTTTTTGTCTTTTCATTTTTATAGGTTTTTGGCGTGGTGACCTTTTTACCAACAATAGAGTGGTAGCCTCTCTTAGTTCAGGTGTTTGCCTCCCCTGTGACTAAAGCTGGTATTGGCGGGGCTTGCTGTAGGCTTCCTGATGGGAGGGACTGATGCCTGCCCACTGGTAGGTGGGGTTGATTCCTAGCCCGCTGATGGATGGGGTTTTGTCTCTGGATGAGATTAGAGGCTGGCTGTGTGCCTGAGGGGTCTTTAGGCAGTCTGTTTACTGATGGGTGAGGCTGTGATCCCACCTGGATTATTGTTTGGCCTGGGGCTACTCAGCGCTGATGGGAGGGACCAAATTTTCCCAGAAATGGCCCCCTCCAGAGAAATGCAGGCTGATGAATGTTCCCGAGAGCTTCACCTCCAATGTCCTTCCCCCACAACAAGCCACAGTCACACCTATTTTCCCAGGAGATCCTCCAAGAATTGCAGTCAGGTTCCATCCAGGTTCCTCTGGAGACTGCTTTGCCCTGCGACCCAGTGCACATGAAAGTCTGTGTGTGCCTTTCAAGGATGGGGTCTCTGTTTCCCCCAGTCCTGTGGAGCTCCTGCATACAAGCCCCACTGGCCTTCAATGCCAGATGCTCCTGGGGCTCTTTCTCCCTGTGCCCGATCCCCAGACGTGGGGTTTTGACGTGGCTCAGAACTCTCAGTCCTGTAGCTGAGTCTCTGTGATGCAGTTACTTTCCAGTCTGTGGGGCTTCCCACCCAGGAGGTATGGGGTTGCTTCTATCGCATAATCGCCCCTCCTACCTCCTGATGTGGTCTCCTCTTTGTCTTCTGGAGTAGAATATCTTTTTTGGAAGTTTACAGTCCATTTGGTTGAAGGCTGCTTGGCATTTGGTTGTAGTTTTGCTGTTTTTCGGGAGAGAAGTTTTGCTGTTTTTCGGGAGAGAAGTTGAGCTCCAGTCCTTCTATTCCGCCATCTTAATCCAATCTCCTAAGCCCCGTCTTCAATCTACACCACAGCTCACGGCAACGCCAGATCCTTCATCCACGGAGTGAGGCCAGGGATAGAACCTGCGTCCTCATGGATACTAGTTGGGTTCATTACTACTCAGCCACAATGGGAACTCCTGAGGTTCAGCAAAGATGCTGTTTCTTAATTACTTATCATGCAGTGGGTACCACCAGCGGAAATTTATGACACAGTCAATCCTCATTATTTGCAGTTGTGTATTTTCAAATTTGCCTGCTTGCTAAAATTTATTTGTAACCCCCAAATCAATACTTGCAGCATTTTTGTTTTTCACGGACGTGTAGAGCAGTGCAAAAAATTTCAGTCACTAATGCACACATTCTCAGCTGAGGTCAAAGAAGGCAATGCTCTGCCTTCTTGCTCTCATCCATAAACAAGTGTCTTTATGGTGGTATATTTAATGTCACTTTTTGTGTGTGTGTGTGTGTGTGTGTGCTTTTTGTTGGTGATCTCACTGTTGAAAATGGCACAGTGTCACGGTGCTCTCTAGTGTTCCTAAGCATAAGAAGGCTGTGACGAGTTCCCGTTATGGCGCAGCAGAAAAAGATCTGACTAGAAACCATGATGTTGCAGGTTCGATCTCTGGCCTTCCTCAGTGGGTTAAGGATCTGGCATCTGGTGTTGCTGTCGCTGTGGCGTAGGCCAGCGGCTACAGCTCCAATTAGACCTTTAGCCTGGGAATCTCCATTAGCCGTGAATGTGGCCCTAGAAAAGGCAAAAAGACCAAAAAAAAAAAAACATATAAAAAGTATATATTGTTTCTCTTTGTGATTACTCTTCAAGTATGGGATTACAGGGGATTTTCACTTTTCCGGTTATATACATCTATAACACTGAGCTTTTCATAACACAAATAAAATATAAATCTAGAAGTTCCTACTGTGGCTCAGCAGAAATGAACCTGACTAGTAGCCAGGAGGTCGCAGTTCGATCCCCAGCATCACTCAGTGGGTTAAGGATCTGGCATTGCTATGAGCTGTGGTATAGGTTGCAGATGTGGCTCGGATCTGGCATTGCTGTGGCTGTGGTGTAGGCCAGTGGCTACAGCTCCAATTGGACCCCTAGCCTGGGAACCCATATGCCATGGGTGCAGCCCTATATAAAACAAAGACAAAACTGACAAAAGTTGTACTGAACTTACATAAGATTTCACAAATGTGGAGAGTCCCCTTTGTAGCACAGTGGAAATGAATCCGACTAGTATCCATGAGGATTCGGGTTCTATCCCTAGCCTTGCTTAGTGAGTCAGGGATCTGGCATTGCTGCGGCAGTGGTATAGGCCAGTAACTGCAGCTCCGATTCAAACCCTAGCCTGGGAACTTCCATATGCTGCAGGTGCAACCCTAAAAAGCAGGGGAAAAAAAAAAAAAAACAGGTTCACAAATGTGTACACATTTCAAAAACCTCAATACCACAATCCTAATCAAAGCACAATCAATCTCATCAATAAAGCAGAAGCAAAACCACAATTCAGCACAACCACTTCCACTTGCAAGTACTTACATATCCCTTATCTTATTTGATCCTCACTCCAACCCTATGATTTAAGTAAAGCAGGGATTATGATTTTCATTTTACAGCTAAAGAAACTGAGGCAGAGCGGTTATGTCTGCCTCAAGAGAGGTCACTTGCCTAAGGTCATAGTTAAGAGAGCAACAGAGCCAGTCTCAGTGCTGAGGCCATCCTGATCCTAAGCGTCCCTCCCGTACTATGAAACCTGGTGATTTCTATGCCAGGAAGCCTGTGGGTAAAGGGCATTCTCAGCCTATTTCACATCTGGCTATCTGTCATGGTCTCTGGAGAAGAGTGACTATTTTCAAGAAAGCCTATGATCCACAAAATTACCTAGCCAGGAAAGGAGCACCCTGGAGAAAACTGTCACCCAGGCAAGGGCAGTGGTAGCACAGTTTGGGAATGACCAGGCGCACACACAATCCTGGGACCAGAGTTGCACTCACCATTGACAACTCTCTTGCACTGGAGCATCTTGAGATCGATAAGCTCCTACAAAGGAATCAGAGGGCACCTGTCAGTCTCAGACATTCAGGTCCTGGGCATAGTGGGGAAGATCTTCATCACACACTTGCTGGAGGCTGCTTCAGTCATCCTACTATCACGTCAAATGGCTTTGGGGAGTTCCCATTATGGCTCAGTGGTTGGGAACACAAAGTAGTCTCCATGATAATGTGGGTTCAATCCCTGGCCTTGCTCAGTGGGTTAAGGATCTGGTGGTGTTGCTACAAACTGTACTGTAGGCCTCAGTTGCAGCTTTGATTCCACCCCTAGCCTGGGAACTTCCATATGCTGCAAGTGAGGCCATAAAAAGAAGTGGGTGAAAACAAAAAGAAAGAAACATAAAAACATAGTGCTGTCCTCCCCACCCCACTGGGTTAAGGGTCCTTTTATTAAATTATAAATTTACCTGTATTGGAGTTCCCGTCGTGGCTCAGTGGAAACAAATCCGACCAGGAACCATGAGGTTGCGGGTTCGATCCCTGGCCTCGCTCAGTGGGTTAAGGATCCGGCATTGCCGTGAGCTGTGGTATAGGTTGCAGATGCAGCTTGGATCCCGCATTGCTGTGGCTGTGGCGAAGGCCAGAGGCTAGAGCTCCAACTAGACACCTAGCCTGGGAATCACCACGTGCCGCAGGTGCGACCCTAGATAAAGCAAAAAAAAACAAAAAAGATAAAAAATTGACTGTAGGGGTGGATACACAGTTCTGTAAATATACCAAAAGCCAGTGAATTGTACACTTTATTTTTTTATTTTAATTTTTTTTGTCCTTTTATCTTTTTAGGGCTGCACCTGCGGCACATGGAGGTTCCCAGGCTAGGGGTCTGATCGGAGCTGTTACTGCCCACCTACCCAGAGCCACAGCAAAGCCAGATCTGAGCCCCATCTGTGGCCTACACCACAGCTCATGGCAATACCAGATTCTTAACCTATTGAGCAAGGCCAGAGATTGAACCCCCAACCTCGTGGTTCCTTCCTAGTTGGATTCGTTTCTGCTGAGTGACGATGGGAACTCCGAATTGTACACTTTAAACTGGTAATTTATATGGTATGTGAACATATCTCAATAAAGATGTTAAAAAATGCTTTGAGGAACAATTTTGTATCTTGGCAAAACCAGAATAAGGAAGATAAATTAGAAAAAAATACTGTATAAACATTAAATTTACTGTATACCTATAATTGTAATAAAATTCATTAAGTAATGGAAAAAAATATTAAATTTACTGCAGATGGCTCTATAATAATAGTTATATAGACGAATGACTTTATTCTTAGAAAACATCAGTGAAATATTTGAGAAGTCAGAAATCACAGTGCATGAAACTCACTCTAAAATAGTTTAGGAAAAAACACATATGTTAGAGCACAAATTATAAAACAAATCAAGCAAAATGTTGACAGAAAGCTTATCTGGGTACAGGGTATAGGGATGTCCTTTGCCCATTCCTGCAACTTTTTCCATAAATTTGAAATTTTTTCCTAAGTTTAAAAAAATTACCCTCTCTAAAAAGGGGGCGCGGCGTGCTGTTGTGGCTCAATCTGGTATCCATGAGGATGAGGGTTCGATCCCTGGCCTCAATCAGTGGGTTAAAGATCCAGCATTGCCACAAACTGCAGTGTAGGTCACAGACACAGCTTGGATCCCATGTCGCTATGGCTGTGGTGTAGGCCAACAGCTGCAGCTCCAATTCGACCCCTAGCCTGGGAACTTGCATATGTCACAGGTGCGGTCATAAAAAAAAAAAATTATGCATTCTGAGCAAAAGACTTGAAAAGAAATTTCTTCAATGATGATACACCAATGGCCAAGAAGCCTATGAAAACATGTTCAACATCACTAATCATCAGAGAAAGGCAAATCAAAACCACAATGAGTATCACCTCATACCCATTAGCAGAGCTACTACCCAAAAACTCCTAAATAAGGAGTTCCCATGGTGGCTCAGTGGTAACAAACCTGACTAGTATCCATAAGGATGTGGGTTCGATACCTGGCCTTGCTCAGTGGGTTAAGGATCCGGCATTGCCATGTGCTGTGGTGTAGGTTGCAGACGCAGCTCGGATCCCACGTTGCTGTGGCTGTGGCGTAGGCCGGCGGCTACAGCTCCTGTTAGACCCCTAGCCTGGGAACCTCCATATGCCGCGGGTGTGGCCCTAGATAAGGCAAAAAAAAAAAAAAGTTTAAGTCTAACAGGTAGGTGTCCTCTCACAGTATGGACCACTGGAGTCCTACTGTTCTTATAAAAAGGAATAAATAGAAGTTCCTTGTGGCTCAGTGGGTTAAGGATCCAGCACTGTCACTGCCGTGGCTCTGGTTACAGCTGTGGCACAGGTTCAATCCCTGTCCCAAGAACTTTCACATGCTGTGGGTGCAGAAAAAAATAAATAAATAAATAAGTACATGACATCTGATAACATCTCCATCAACAGGGCAGACCTTGATGGAGAATCAGACTACTGCTCCCCTGACCTTTGCAAAGATGGTCATCCTTTCTTCACATCCAAATGCTTAGCGCTTTGCAGGGCTTTTAAGGAGATGCCTACACCTGATATGCCCGAGGTCCTACACTAGGTACTGAGAGGTGGGTGGGGTGGTTCGACTAATCCCCCAGAAGGGTCAACTTAAGTAAACACTATAAAAACATCTACACAGCTGGCCTGCAGAGCCACTAGGGGGCACCATGCACCACACTGTGCCTTTCCCAGTCCTCCCAGGCCCAGTTTCCTGTGACCACCTTACTTCAGACAGGGACAAGCTGGCCTTTCTGTCTACATGCCTCTACTCCACAGGAGCTAGATTTGGGTAAAGAGCCTAGGTCTCCTCTGGCAGAGGTCCCTTAACTTGTTCATAAGCCATGGTGATTCCCCCAGAGCAAGCACTCATCAAACATCCAAAGGGGTTTAACCAGTATTTCCTCTGGTCCAGAATCAAGCAGAGCCCTGGAGGAAGGGATTAGTCACAATTTTTAGGAAAACCAAGCTTTGACCAATTAGGAGGGCCACTTTTATTTTTTTTCTCTTTTAGGGCGCATGAGTGGCCTATGGAAGTTCCCAGGCTAGGGGCTGAATCAGAACTGTAGCTGCCAGCCTAGTCCACAGCCACAGCAACGTGGGATCCGAGCCGCGTCTGCAACCTACACCACAGCTCACGCAGCAATGCCAGATCCTTAACCCACTGAGCAAGGCCAGGGATCGAACACTCATCCTCATGGATACTAGTCAGATTCCTTAACCACTGAGCCACAGTGGGAACTCTAAGATCTGACTTTTAAGTGGTTTGTCAAAGTGAAAGTGAGGAGTCTCACAGAATATGAGCTGGGCTGTTAGTGTAGAGCCACAAATCTTCCAGGCTTCCAGAAAGTGCCCTAGGCCAGGATGTACTGTGTCCCTCTCCTCCCTACCCATGCTTTACATACTGTCTCCATCAATTATTTGTTTATTCTGATGACCCACCACTTCATCAAGAATCCTGTCCCCTCCAAGACTTGTCCCTACAAATTCCTCCAATCCCCCAAATCTTCAGGTCTCCCCTCATTGCTAAGCCCCTCCTCTTATGCTACAAACAAGCAAGTTGCCAAAACCCAACTTTCTTCACCTAGCTTCCTTCTCCAGCTATCTGCCTGTATACTTCCTCCCTTCATCTCTTGAATCTTGAGTGGTAGTCAGCAGCCCTATTTTTACTTCCTCATTTTGCTGCTCACTCCTCAATTTGTTAACCCCACAAGTGTTCACATCTATGTGCCACTTTATTATTTTACTAGCTGTCCTCTAATCATGTAATTTTCAAATCAAATACCTTCTTGGTCTTTTTACAAGTGGATTTCTCTGCATCACCTGACATAGTTTAAAAAAAACCTGATTTTTGCCTTCCCTGACACTATACTCCTAATTTGCCTATTTCTCTCACTCTTTTACTATTCCATGATTTTTTTTTTTTTTTTTTTTTTGGTTTATCTAGGGCCACACCCGCGGCATATGGAGGTTCCCAGGCTAGGGGTCTAACAGGAGCTGTAGCTTCTGGCCTACACCTCAGCCACAGCAACGCAGGATCCGAGCTGCGTCTGCAACCTACACCACAGCTCATGGCAACGCCAGATCCTTAACACACTGAGCAAGGCCAGGGATCGAACCCGCAACCTCATGGTTCCTAGTCAGATTAGTTAACCACTGAGCCATGATGGGAACTCCTACTATTCCATGATTAATTACTGCCCCACCACCACATGCACACACACCACACACACAACCCCAATACATCAGGATATATTCTTCCCAAATTCCCTCTTAAGCCCTCTCTTCTCTCTATACCAGTGGCTTTCTTTATTTATTTTTTTCCTTTTTTGGCCGTCCCATAGCACACGGAATTCCCAGACCAGGGATCAGATCCACGCCATAGTTGCGACTTAGGCAGTAGCTGGGGCAACGCCATATTCTCAACCCCAGGCCAGGGATCAAACCTGCATCCCAGCACTCCCAAGACACCACCAATCCCGTTGCACTACAGCAGGAACTCTCCAGTGGTTTTCTTTTTAATTAAACTTTTTTATTTTGAGACAACTGGAGATTCACATGCAACTGTAAGAATGTGAGATCCAGTGTGCCCATTGCCCAACTTCTCCCCATGGTAACATCTTGCAAAACTGTAGTACAGTGTCGAAACCAGGATGTTGACAATAGTTCCAATACCACAAGGATTCCTTGTGTGGCCCTTTTATAGCCACATCCTCACCTCACCACCCTGGCTCTTAAAAGACTGAAGCACTTGGGTAGCTGCTTTAACCTCTTACACCCACTAGAGGGACACATCAGGACTGGGGACTGCGAGGGAAGGTGCGAAGATAATTCTGATACCTGCCCAACTGAGAACTACTGCTCTCACTCCCTCCCTGATATCAGCTATCCCTGTAATTCTGTTTTTCCTAGAAGATGCTTTCTGAATCTGGGTCTGAAGTCCTAATACTCTCCAGTGCGACCAGTAAATAGCTGGTCCACTAGCTACTTCCACCCGAAAATCCTGTGTCTCCCAAAACAATCCCATCCAGCTTCCCTGGCCTGAATCTGGTCCTTTTCCTCCTCTTTCTGACCTTGAGTTCACTCATTCATGTACTAAATGCATATTAAGTCCTACAGGGGCCAGAGCAATGACCTGACACAATGCTCATCCATCCATATGGCTCAGGTGACCACAATGCTTCTGTGTAGCCCAGGCTCCTCGTGCTCAGCTAGGCTCATGCAACTCCTAGGTGTCATGTGTATTTGTTCTGCTGTCTTCAGGGAGCCCTGTGAAGGGATTGCCCACTTGGCCTTCCCTAACTCCTGACCACTCTCATCCACAGATGGGGAGACTGCGCTTGAAAAAAAGCTGTCTGGGAAAATCAGGAGCCCCTTACCTCACAGTACACAATGTCTGCTCCATAGTCCAGGGCCAGCAGCCGCATTGGGAGGGTCCCTACTCGAACCATAGGGGCTAAGATGAGTTTGTTGTGGTAGCATAGGGAGAGGCTGTTCACAATCATTCCTGAAGAAATGCAGAACAAGAGTCAGAAATTCAAATGAAGAAAATCTCTTCTGTTATCCAGAGCAGGCTTTTCTTCTTCCTTCCAATATGCAGCACTTTGTTTTCCTTTCCTCTGATCACAAATATAATGCATGCTCATTCATGCATCCAACAAATATTTATTAAGGGTCTAGTCTATGCCAGACACTGTCCTAATCTTTCAAGATACATTAGAAAACAAAACCGGAGTTCCGTCATGGCTCAGTGGTTAATGAACCCACCTAGTATCGATGTGGATGCAGGTTTGATCCCTGGCCTTGCTCAGTGGGTTAAGGATCTGGCGTTGCCATGAGCTGTGGTGCAGATCACAGACACGGCTCAGATCCTGAGTTGCTGTAGCTGTGTTGTAGGCTGGCAGCTAAAGCTCCAACTGGACCCCAAGCCTCGGAACCTCCATATATCATGGGTGCAGGCCTAAAAAAACAAAACACACACATACAAAAAAGAAAAAGAAAACAAAAGAGACAAAAATTCCTGCTCTGGTAGAGCTTTCATTCCAGTAGGGAAACACACGCAAAAAGAAAAAGAAAAAAAAAACCTTAACAAATAATATAGTATGTTTGATCCCTGGCCTTTCTTAGTGAGTTAAGGATCCAGCGTCTCGGTGAGCTGTGGTGTAGATCAAAGACAAAGCGAGGATCTGGCATTGCTGTGGTTGTGGTGTAGGCTGGCAGCTACAGCTCTGACTCAACCCCTAGCCTGGGAACTTCCATGTGCCACAGGTGCAGCCCTCAAAAGATTAAAAAAAAAAAACACTCAGATGTCTTAAGGGCATCTTCTACTAAATTTGTACAAAACAGGAATTCCCATTGTGGTGCAGAGGAAATAAATCTGACTAGTAACCATGAGGTTGCAGGTTCAATCCCTGGCCTCGCTCAGTGGGTTAAGGATCTGGCGTTGCTGTGACCTGTGGTGTAGGTCGCAGATGCAGCTCAGATCTGGCATAGCTGTGGCTGTGGCGTAGCTGTGGCTGTGGCGTAGGCTGGAAGCTGCAGCTCAGATTCAACCCCTAGCCGGGAAACTTCCATATGCTGCAGGTGCAGCCCTAAAAATAAAAATAAAACTTAAGAGAGTAAAATCAATTATACTTTAATTTTAAAAAAATAAAAATAAACTTAGGGAGTAACCAGGCAAATAAGTTACCATGGCAGCCCTTGTAAATATTAGCAAATGAGACTGCTACACCCAGAAGCTTACACTTTTTTCCACAATAAGTAAGCCTATCTTATTTCTAAAGCACTATACTATAAAATATGTATCTCAATAACAACTATAAGTTACACAGTGTCTGCTGTGAGCAAGAGGAAAAGAGAGGGGCCTTACCAGTATCTAAAGAAATCACAAGAAGAATCTAGGGCCCACGGACAGAGACAGAGAAAGACTTTGGCTCCAATCCCTATGATATTTTGAGGTAATCCCATTATAAGGGCTCCAGCATGAGAAAGCATCCACTAACGAGCTACCCTATCCCAAATATCTGACAAAAGTCAAATGCAAATACATACCTATGTATTATTCTTTTCGGATAATTCCTTCAGTGTATCTGTTCTGGTTTGGTGCAAAGCAATTCTTTGTTTTATATCTGAAAAAACAATGGCATACATCAATGGATAAAATCTGTCAGATCAGACACCCGAGGAGCTCTTCAGCTAAGGAACAATGGAGCTCTGAGTTCTTAGAAAGAATCATAAAGGAGTTCCCGTCGTGGCTCATGGTTAATGAATCCAACTAAGAACCACGAGGTTATAGGTTCGATCCCTGGCCTTGCTCAGTGGGTTAAGGATCCGGCGTTGCCGTGAGCTGTGATGTAGGCTGCAGACGTGGCTCGGATCCTGCGTTGCTGTGGCTGTGGTGAAGGCTGGCACCCACAGCTCCTGTTAGATCCCTAGCCTGGGAACCTCCATATGCCGCAGGTGCGGCCCTAGATAAGGCAAAAAGACAAAAAAAAAAAAAAAGAATCATAAAAGCAGTGTGGAATCACAACATCTTGGAGCGTCCTTTATATGAACTCCCTTTACCACATCACCAATCAGTAGTCATCAGCCTGTATATGAACCTTTTAACGAAAGAAAACCCTGGCACTCTCAAAACGGATTTGCACAATTTTAGTTGCCACAGCCATCTTTCAGAATTTGACTCCCTGTCACGCATCAGACCCAGTCTGCTTTTTCTAATGGTACATCCCTACAGCATACCTCATCTCTTTTCCATCTGGCACATTCCCCAAACACATGAGGACAATTCCCCTTAAAGTTCTCTTCTCCAGCATCACCCTCTTGAATAATTCCTTCCTGTGTTTATGACTTGTAGGGCTCTCCTGAGGTTTCCTCATCCCAAATCCATGGTAAGCAATGGCATTAATATGCCTGCTACAGAATGAGCAGGGCCACACAAGAGTCTGGCAAATGTGACTACCTGAAGCAAAAGCACATGTGGTAACCTCAGCCTCTCTTCAGTCCTCATCCTCTACCCAAAGTTTCTCAACAGCACACTATAGACATTTTGAGCCAGATAATTCTTTTTTGGAAGGGATGGTCCTGTTCACTATTTAGCCGCATCCTGGACTCTACCCACTAGGAAGAGCCTGTAGCACCTCCCCAGGTGTGACAAATAAAAATGTCTCCAGCCATTATCAAATGTCTTAGGGGAAGGGTGGGGGCAAAATCACTCTCAGTCAAGAGTCACTGCTCTATCCAATGAACCTGTTCACTCAAAGCTCTCTCCTCTGCTGGCTTAACAGGTAACTGCAGAAAATTTACTTGTCCATCAAAATGCTATCTAAAACTTAATAGTAATTGATAACGGTATTTAAAGAAACTACAACTCTTTCTCCAGAGGTTAGGAACTGCCCAGATAGTTTATCTACATTTACCTTATCTTTTTACCCCAGGCACTGTGGAATACAGAAATGTTCGGACACCCATTTTCTGGATTTGTTCAAGTACCAATAGTGTGTCTTTTTTACAACCTGAACAACTAAATTCAAGTAAAATATTTTGTCTGACCATGGCTTTATGAGACAAACCACATACTGGTAGCAGTGTGTGGCTCACTGCTAGTCAAGTAATTTAGGTATCTGACTGGGAAGCCAGCGGAGGTGAGCCAGCCAGATGAAAAAGTAATGATGAGATGTTGGAAAAGGTGGCAAGGGAGTGGAAAGTGACCCTCAGCTGAAGAGGAAGGGGAAAAGTATGAAGAAATGAGTTCTCTTGAAATAAAGACTGAAGAAAGGTTACACTGAAGGCCATCAGCTTGCTCTCGCAGCCCTCAGCTCTTCAGGGGGCCTGGTGGGAAAGGGTGAAGCTAGGCCCCCTGGCTTGACCATTCATTCAAACTCTCACTAAATACTTGTCTTAAAAGACCTTACACGGGGACCACATCTGGGAAAATATCATCGCACCCTCGGAATTTACAGGAAGAAGACCAGAATTGGACAAGATATCACAGGAGCAGTGAGGGCGACAAAGGAGAATCACAGGGATCGGACATCACGTCGCCAAAAACCATCCGCCCTCATTGTTCATAATGCCAAGGTCTCATCCCCTCGTAACGCCGAACCCCAGTACTGCCTCAATCCCGCACCCCTCCCCACGGCTGGCCCAAGCCTGGACGTCACCACCCCCTGTTCGGGCCTACAGACCTTGCAGCTGCTGAACTCTACAGATCCTCTCTCCTTCCTCACAGTTCGCCTATTCCGCATGCTTTAATGAGCCGCGCCAGCCACCGTCCTCAAACCCTTGGCGCATCTGTGATGTCACTGCCTTGCGCCTCTCCGGCAACAAGGGGACCATGGCTCTAGCGCTGCAGCTGCGGCGGTTATCGCTCGTGGCTCGGTCGCATCTGGCGCCTCGACGGGATCTAACGGTCCGCGACCCCGACGGGCCCCTGCCGGTGGTACGCATCCCGCGGGCTCTACAGCGGCGGCAGGAACAGCGGCAGAGCGGGCAGCGGGGCCCGCCGCGGCCGGTCTTAGTGAGACCTGGCCCGCTACTGATATCGGCACGGCGGCCGGAGTTGAACCAGCCGGCGCGTCTCACGCTGGGCCGTTGGGAGCCCGCACCACTCGCTTCACGTGGCTGGAAGAATCGGCGCGCCCGCCAGGACCACTTCTCAATAGAGCGCGCGCAACAGGACGCTCCAGCGTTGCGGAACCTCTCGTCCAAGGACAGCTTTGCGGATCTGGGTCTGGAGCCCCGCGTGCTGAGCGCACTGCAAGAGTCTGCTCCCGAAGTCGTTCGGCCCACAACCGTGCAGTCAAGTACCATTCCCCCTCTACTTGGTGGCCGCCATATCCTCTGCGCCGCGGAGACCGGCAGTGGCAAGACTCTTGGCTACCTACTACCTCTGCTTCAGAGGCTCTTGGGCCAGCCAAGCCTGGACTCTTGTCCTATCCCTGCCCCTCGAGGCCTGGTTCTTGTACCTTCTCGCGAATTAGCTGAACAGGTGCGGGCCGTGGCCCAGCCCTTGGGCAGCTCCTTGGGCCTCCAGGTGCGGGAGTTAGGGGGAGGCCATGGCATGAGTAGGATCAGACTGCAGCTATCCAAACAGCCTCCAGCAGATGTACTAGTGGCCACTCCGGGGGCTCTGTGGAAGGGCCTGAAAAATCAACTGATCAGCCTAAAGCAGCTCTCCTTCTTGGTGTTGGATGAGGCAGACACACTATTGGATGAAAGCTTTCTGGAACTGGTGGACTACATCTTGGAAAAGAGCCACATAGCAGAAGGCCCAGCTGACTTAAAAGACCCCTTCAATCCCAAAGCTCAGTTAGTGCTGGTGGGGGCCACATTTCCTGAAGGTGTAAGCCAGCTGCTGAGTAAAGTTGCCAGCTTAGACTCTTTCACCACCATCACGAGTTCCAAGCTCCACTGCATTATGCCTCATGTCAGACAGACATTCATGAGGCTGAAGGGCACAGAGAAGGTGACTGAGTTGGTACAGATCCTCAAGCAACATGACAGAGCATATAGCACTGGCTCCGCAGGAACTGTTCTGGTGTTCTGTAATAGCTCCAGCACTGTGAACTGGTTGGGATATATTCTGGATGACCACAAAATGCAACACTTAAGACTTCAGGGGCAAATGCCAGCTTCAATGAGGGCAGGTATCTTCCAGTCCTTCCAGAGGGGCTCCCAAGACATACTTATCTGCACAGACATTGCCTCTCGGGGCCTGGACAGTACCCAGGTGGAGCTAGTTATCAATTATGATTTCCCTCTTACCCTGCAAGACTACATCCACAGAGCAGGGAGGGTGGGCCGTGTGGGAAGCAAGGTACCAGGCACTGTCATCAGCTTTGTGACCCACCCTTGGGATGTGAGCCTGGTTCAGAAAATTGAGCTGGCAGCCCGCCGGAGGAGAAGCCTTCCAGGACTAGGGTCCTCAGTGAGAGAACCTTTGCCCCAGCAAATCTGATTACAACTGACTTAAATATGATGCCAGAACAGGGATCTTTACCTGTGAGTCTGGATAGGTGAGCACACTTGTCATCGCTGTGGTTCATCTGCACCCCTTCCTGAAGGCCTGGGCTGCTCTCTGGCTTCAAAAGATAAAGCTGCTGACCAGCACTCAAGGGTGAACTCTGAGCATAACGCTCTGTAGTCTTTCACATGAAAAATAAAGTCAATTTTGGCTTTGTGTTATGTTATGATTTCTAACAATGTGATGTTTCTAATAGGTATCCCTTAGTAATAGTTTCCACTGGGGCAGAATTCTTTGGATTCTGAGAAGATTCACACTTCAAACTACCACCCCTAAGATAAAGGTTCTTTGAATTGATGTTTTAGTTTAGATTTTATTTCCTGCCCCCAAAACATCCATTAAGCCACCAAGAGGAGAATGGGATATGACTAGCAATAGAGAGAAATTTTCTTCAGCAACAATGGCCGTGGCAAGCTCTGGCACCTTTGGTGAAATCTCTCTGGGAAGTACTGGCAGACTGACACAGAAGTATTGTTTGGTATGCATTTCCAGCCTCTGCCTTCTTTCTCATCTCTTGGTGGC
Source organism: Catagonus wagneri (assembly GCA_004024745.2). Classification (NCBI taxonomy): domain Eukaryota; kingdom Metazoa; phylum Chordata; class Mammalia; order Artiodactyla; family Tayassuidae; genus Catagonus; species Catagonus wagneri. The sequence goes on from PVHT021183554.1 coordinate 1,796,045, forward strand.
AGAGGAGAAGAAGAGAAGGTTAAACTTGTTTACAAAACTGGCAAAATAAGCTTATGGCCTCCTCTCAGTATCTCCTAGGTTCTAGTCCCTGCAGCATTATATAAGCTTTGTCTAAAGTAATGAACATGAAAGTCAAATAGAGTATTTCACAAAACAACTTAAAAACACTTGCACTCTCTCCATGGACGGGGAATTTTGTTAAAGTGCTGATTGCTGAGCCCTAATCCAGATCTGGATAAGTTTTGTGAAGTTTAGCCCAAGAATCCACGTATGTCTTTTGAAATTGTTTTGTGGAATCCCCAGGGGAGTCTCCCACACTCTTAAGTTAAAAAACCATTTATTCAGGTCCTGATAAGCTAGTAGCCCTCATTTTGCACCTTTAGTGTCTCTCCCAGGGTCACTCTGAAAAGGGATGAGCTTGAGCTCACACTCCTATGAGCTGTAAATACAGAGCCCCCACATGAACCTACCACTGAGCAGGACACCGCTCCACTACCTGTGTAACCTTAACTAGCTCACTTAACCTCCTAGATTTTTTGAGTGCTCAGCTATAAAAATGTGA
>PVHT021183554.1:1803343-1832742 GCA_004024745.2 Catagonus wagneri
TGGTTTCTTGTAGAAATTAATGGTGTGTTTGCAGGGTGTGTTAGGTACTGTAAAGGAAGATTAGATTATTGCTGAACCTTAATGTTATACCGTTAAGTCAGCTTTCTGTTTAGATTTGAATGCAGTGAGATAGGTGATTGTGTCAATGATAAACATTTCACTTGGAGGAATAATGTAATATTCTGTTTCTTTCTTTCTTTTTCTTTTGTCTTTTTGCCTTTATGTAGGGCCGCACCCGTGGCATATGGAGGTTCCCAGGCTAGGGGTCTAACAGGAGCTGTAGCTGCTGGCCTTTGCCACAGCCACAGCAATGTGGGATCCGAGCCACGTCTGCAACCTACACCACAGCTCACAGCAACGCCAGATCCTTAACCCACTGAGCAAGGCCAGGGATCGAACCCGCAACCTTATGGTTCTTAGTCGGATTCGTTAACCACTGAGCCACGAAGGGAACTCCCCTGTTTCTTTCTTTGATACTTTTCCTGATTGGGGTAGAGGATATTGCTGGGGGTATTAGCAGAATAATAATTGTGATGGAGATTAGTGAAAAAATGTTTCAGTGAGCATGGGGAAAAATTGAGGAAAAAAGATGTCATGTTTTGTTAAAACTTTATAAGAGCATTGCTATACATGTGCTTGCTTAGATTTTTCCCATTTGCCAATATAGAAGGGATATTTTGGCACGTATTCCAGACTTTAGCAGAGGGAATACTGTAGTAGTTCTTTTTAAATGATATAAAAATGAAAACTTGGGTATTAGGTACATTGCCAAGAAACTGGAGGGGTCTAAGACATAAGGCTTGAATCTTAAGTATTTGAGGGCATTTAAGATACTAATTTACGGGAAGTTGTAGAATCAACTTATTATTACTTGCCTTTTCTTTCAACTTATTATTACTTGCCTTTCCAATAAACAGCCTAAAATTACTGTATATATTTTTTATGGAAGCATATCCCAAACTCTGCTTTTGAGTTTTATTCTGTATTTATTTTTTCATTGAAGTGTTATTACGGGGATGTTTTTGGAAAGAAAAGCGGAGTTCATTTTTCTTCAGAGAAAATAATAAAATGCTACTAAATAAAATGGAAACATTTTAAGTAACATTGTGTTACTGATTGTGAAGTTTAATGCATTCTTTACTTTCCTTCTTAGTATTGAGTAGTTGGTGATTCAGTATGGTGATGTTTTATTTTAAATAAGAGATGGGGTTGAGGAAGCCCTAATACAGTGAAGTCAATTGCATTACTCTCAAGAGATAGGAAACCTGAGTATGTTGTGCCTCATTTGATAGTAAGCCACAGTTTGACTGCTCACAGCAGTAATATAAATAAGGGAGGTGTTGTCTCAAGCTGTCCTGGTGGGTCAGGGGAGTAGACACAGCAGATTTGGCAGTAAGCCTGGCTTCTAAAACAAAATCCAAGTCATCAAATTTGCCCAGGCATGCCATATGAGGCTCAAGTAACAGTGGAATTTAAGAGGAGTGAGTTTGTTCAGGGAGGCTTAGAATCACAGGCATTAGCAGGTTTTTTTTTTTTAAAACATCCATAGTTTTAACTCAAACATAGTGTGAGTCTGCATGTTTCAGCATTTCTGATAATGTTTATATAATTGTTCTTCATGACTCTCACCTGTTTGCCTGAATTCAGTAAACTTGAGAAGAGGGGAACTCTTGGACCTGTAAGTTTGAAGCAGAATGATCTGTGAATTGTCTATGAATTGATAGTTGGAATTTAATCATTGGGACAGTTCTAGTTAACATATTGCTATTCCTGTGTCTAAGGGAAGTACGTGAAAGCATGAAAATCCCAGGTATACTGAAGAAGTAACTTAAAGGCTTCATTTTCCTCAAAATGTACAGTTTTACTGTATCTTATGTTACAGAAGCAAGTGAGATTTTTAATATTTTAAAATATGTTTTCAGTGTCTTAAAATTTATATATGTTTTTTTAAAATTTTATAGTGATTTTTTTTCCATTATAGCTGATTTACAGTGTACTGTCAATTTTCTACTGTACAGCAAGGTGACCCAGTTACACATACATGTATGCATTCTTTTTTCTCATGTTATCATGCTACACCATAAGTGACTAGAAAAATTTATATATTTTTAAATTTGTGTTAAATTTTCATCAGCTTTCTATTTAGTTAGAAAATAGGTAGGATCATGTGAGCTTTGAAGTTATAACCTTTTTCACTAATGTTGATTAGGATCACATGTAAAAATATTTCTAAAGACGTTTTTTCCCATCATGGCCAGAACACTTTAATGGACAGTTTATGAGGTATACCTAAATGTAAATATTTTTTAATATTGCTTTATAAAAGGTTGTTAAATAAAAATGACATTCGGGGGAGTTCCCTTTGTGGCTCAGTGGTTAACGAATCCGACTAAGAACCGTGAGGTTGCGGGTTCGACCCCTGGCCTTGCTCAGTGGGTTAAGGATCTGGTGTTGCTGTGAGCTGTGGTGTAGGTTGCAGACGTGGCTCGGATCCCGTGTTGCTGTGGCTGTGGCGAAGGCTGGCAGCTATAGCTCCTGTTAGAACCCTAGGCTGGGAAACCCCATATGCCACGGGTGCGGCTCTACATAAAAAGGCAAAAAGACAAAAAAAAAAAATGACATTCGGGGAAAAAAATGACTTTAATAATCCTGAAGCTAGATGATGGGGATATAGGAATTCATTATAATGTTCTCTGTACGTCATCTGTGTTTTAAATTTTTTGTAATAAAAAGTTTTAAAGTGACATTAAAAAAAAACTACTTCAGGAGTTCCCGTTGTGGCTCAGTGGTTAACGAATCCTACTAGGAACCATGAGGTTGCCGGTTCGATCCCTGGCATTGCTCAATGGGTTGCTGTGAGCTGTGGTGTAGGTTGCAGATGTGGCTCGGTTCCCGCGTTGCTGTGGCTGTGGCGTAGGCCAGCGGCTACAGCTCTGATTAGACCCCTAGCCTGGGAACCTCCACATGCCATGGGTGCAGCCCTAAAAACGACAAAAGGCAAAGAAAAAAAAAAGAGTTTAAGTACAGAAATATTCAGTTTTTCCCTTGGTGAAAACAAGACTCACTCATGGTGAGCACATGGAGTCAAACATACCTGAGCCAGTGTTTACAAGTTACACATGTATTCCTATGACTAGGTTTTCTGCTTTTGGCTTGGAATATCTGCTTGAGGGATGCTTCTGCTTGCTCTAGAAAATTTTAAAGTGGTAGTAATGATGCAGCCAGACCTATAGAGGGTACCATACAGCTGACTGTTCTAGGCCCAAATTTGGCTTTTGGTCTTCTTTGCTTCCCTGTGGATCTGGAGGTCAAGAGGTCATGTTGTTCTAGATTTTAAGTAATGAGCATCTGGCCTTTGTATTTGGTAACTCCCTCCTATGTTGTCCTGAGGAGGATCTGATTTGTGATCTTTGCAGGCCAATGTTTCATTTCTTAAAATTTAAAGCATTTTTAGGGATTCCCTTGTGATGCAGCTGGTTAAGGATCCAGTGTTGTCACTGCTGTGGCTTGGGTTTGATCCCTGGCTCAGGAACTTCCACATGCCTTGGGCATGGCTAAAAAAAAAATTTTTTTTTTTTTAGATTTGTTGTAAATACTGCCCTAAACCTAATTTAGGCAAAGGTTAGGAATTTTAAAAATGCCAAATTACTAGTTAGAGCAAGCTTTTTTTTTTTTTTAAGTTAGCATTTTGTTTTCACATGTTCCAAGAGGTATGTGAGTACTATTTATTTCTTGGTTGAATTTAGAACCCAAGTAAAATTACTCTACCTTCTATAGCCACTGAAGCTGACAAACATTTTTTTTCCCCTTGATGTTTTAATTATAATCAGTTTGCCATCTGCCACTTATTCTTATCATTACTGCCTTTGGGCTTCTCTTTTGTCTACTATCTATTTCTTTTCACACATACCCAGTTGTCTGAGCTTTACCAGAACTCTGCTTTCATAGCAAAGGCAAAAAGGCTTTTTTGTTATGTTACCTAGTAAGTGTTGACTGATTACTGTTTTGAAACTTTCCTTGATTTTTATTATCTGATTACTATTTGAAAGAAATAGTAGTACTCTTAAACATATCCCAGAGGTTCCCATCATGGCTCAGCAGAAACAAATCTGACTAGCATCCATGAAGATGAGGGTTGGATCCCTGGCCTCGCTCAGTGGATTAAGGATCTGGCGTTGCTGTGAGCTGTGGTGTAGGTTGCAGACGCGGCTTGGATCCTGCGTTGCTGTGGCTGTGGCCAAGGCTGGCAGCTGCAGCTCCTGTTAGACCCCTAGCCTGGGAACCTCCACATGCATCGGGTGCGGCTCTAGATAAAAGGCAAAAACAAAAAAAAAGAAAAAAGAAAAGAAAAGAGCCATGTGAAGCTAGTGTTTGTGTTATCTTCTCCTCCCTCCACCAAATAACAATCCCAAAGTAAATATTTGGCATATATATATATAGTCTTTTTAGGGCTGCACCCATGGCATATGGGGGTTCCCAGGCTAGGGGTCGAATCACAGCTGTAGTTGCTGGCCTATGCCACAGCCACAGCCACACCAGATCTGAGCTGCATCTGCAGCGTACACCACAGCTCATGGCAACATGGGATCCTTAACTCACTGAGTGAGGCAGGGGATCAAACCTGCATCCTCATGGATGTTAGTCAGATTTGTTCCGCTGAGCCACGACGGAACTCCAAACATTCAGCCTTTTTTTTTGTGTGTGTGTGTGTGTGTGTCTTTTGTCATTTTAGGGCTGCACCCACCGCATATGGAGATTCCCAGGCCAGGTATAGAGCTGTAGCTGCTGGCCTAGCTTCATAGCACCCACTGAGCGAGGCCAGGGATCGAACCTGCAACCTCATGGTTCCTAGTCGGATTTGTTTCCACTGTGCCATGACGGGAACTCCGGTATTTTACAGTTTTTAGTGTATAGGTCTAATACTTCTTTCGTCAGACTTATCCTTATGTAGTTTATATTTTTTGATGCTATTGAAAGTGTTGCTGTGAACATGCACGTACAAAGTTTGTGTGTGGACATTTGGTTTAATTTCTCTTGAATATATACCTAAGAGTGGAATTGCTGGATCATATGTTAATTCTTTGTTTAACCTTTTGAAGAACTACCAAACTTTTCCAAACCAACTGCACCGTTTTACGTTTCTCTTAGCAATGTATATGAGTTCCAGTTTCTCTACATCCTTGCTAATGCCTATTATTTTTCTGTTTTGGTCTCTTACTGTGGTTTTGATTTGCATTTCTCTAATGATTAATAATGTTGAGTATTTTTTCATGTCTTTACTGGCTATTTTTATATCTTCTTTGCTGAAATGTGTATTCAGCTCCTAAAAATAGTTCCATTTTTAAATTGAGTTTTTTCGTTGTTAAGTTTTAATAGCTATTTATATATTCTTGTATTCTGCTTTTTTTTTTCTTTTTTTTAAAGGGCTGCACCCACAGCATATGGAGGTTCCCAGGCTAGGGATCTAATTGGAGCTGTAGCCGCTGGCCTACGCCACAGCCACAGCAACGTGGGATCCAAGCCACATCTGCAACCTACACCACAGCTCACAGCAATGCCGGATCTTTAACCCACTGAACAAGGCCAGGAATGGAACCTGCAACCTCATGGTTCCTAGTCGGATTCGTTTCCACTGCACCACGAAGGGAACTCTAATATTCTTGTATTCTGAATTTTTTTTTTTTTTGAGATTATATCATAGGCTTGTAACACTGTGCATTCCTTTCACATGTGTGCATTCCATTCTGGAATCCCCCAAACTCCTGGTTGATTTTTTTTTTCAAAATTTGCATATGTTTGGAGTTCCTGCTGTGGCGCAGTGTGTTTAGGATCCTGCTCTGCTGGAGCCTTAGGTTGGAGCTCCTGTCTTGGATTCAATCCCTGGCCTGGGAATTTCCATATGCCTCGAACTTCCATATGCCATGGGGTGGCCAAAAAAGAAAAAAAAATGTGTATGTTAAAGTTTCATTCTTTGTGATATATAGTTCTTTGGGCTTTGGCAAATGCATAGAATTATTTATTTCTTACCTCAATACCATATAGAACAGTTTTATTATTTAAAAAATTTACCTACTCCCACTTCCCTTTGTGTCTGGTTTCTTGTGCTTTGCAAAATGCATTTAAGATTCATACATGTCATTGTATAAATTGGAGTTCCCTGGTGGCTCAGAGGTTTAGGGTCCTGTGTTGTCACTGCTGTGGCTTGGGTCACTGCTGTGCTGTGGGTTTGATCCTTGGCCTGGGAATTAAAAAAAAAAAAAAAACAGTTCATTCATGTCATTGTATGAATAAAGAGCTAATTCCTTTTTATTGCTATAAAGTATTCCATTGTCCATTTATCCATTTACCTGTTAAAAGGTATTCTGGTTTCTCTTGGTATTTCCCAATTATGAATAAATCTTCTGCGAAGAGTCACATGTTTTTGTGTGAACATAAGTTTTTATTTCACTTGGTCTTCTCATAGAACCATCTTTTGGTTTCATTAATTTTTTTCTATTTTCTATTTCGTTTATTTTCTGCTTTCAACTTCATTATTATCTTTAAGAAGGCAGAGTGGTTAATATCTGCTTCTTCAGTGAGATCGATACAGGTGCAGTGGGTTGCATGAGACATGAAGCCAGGTTATGCTGAAAAGTGAGGAAGTGGAGACAATGACAGTATACTATTCTTACTAAAAATAAATAAATATATTTATTTAATTTTTTGTTGTTGTTGTTGTTTTTCTTTTTTTTTGCTCTTTAGGGCCACACCTGCATGCGGCATGTGGAGATTCCCAGGCTAGGGGTTCAGTCAGAGCTACAGCTGCCGGCCTAAGCGACAGCCATAGCAACGCCAGATCCTTAACCTGTATTCTGCAGGGACTGAACCTGTAATCACTTAGTTCTTACAGGGATTGAACCTGTAATCACTTAGTTCCTAGTCGGATTTGTTCCGCTGCGCCATGATGGGAACTCCTAAAAATTTATTTTTTAGAGCATTGTCTCTCAACTTTGACATTATTGACGTTTTGGACTAGATAATTCTTTGTTAAATTGGGGTTGAGTTGTTTAGCAGCATCCCTGGCCTCTACTTGCTATATGCCAGTTGTATACCCCAGTTGTGATGATCAAAAATGCCTCTCCATGTTGTCAGATGTTTCCTGTGGGGTACAGTTGCCACCTATTGAGAACCACTGTTTGAGAGAATGGAGGAGAGAAGTGATCCTAAAGAAGAACTCAAATCTCAGGGAAGCTTTTTTTTCTTTCTTTTTACGGCTGCACCTGCGGCAGATGGAAGTTCCCAGGCTAGGTGTCAAATTGGAGCTGCAGCTGAGGTCTACATACAGCCATGGCAATACTGGATCTGGGCCACATCTGCAACCTGTGCTGCAGCTTGCCCCAACACAGGATCCTTAACTCACTGAGTGAGGCCAGGCATTGAACTCACATACTCATGGATACTAGTCAGGTTCTTTACTGCTGAGTCACGATGGGAACTCTGAAGGAAGCTTTTTAAAGGAGATGACAGATTGAAGGAAGTATCCAGTGGAGAGAAGGGGAGGCTTGAACTTATGAAAGAGAAGATAACTGATGGCACTAGGGAATGTAATTTAGATCGTAGGTGGAGAAATTAGCTTCCTATGTGAGATGTCACTTTTTTTCTGATAAAGGAAGAAGTGAAAACGATAATTGTAGAACTTCTAGTAATACGTATGTATTTGTGGGTGGTATAGGAGTCATTGGCTCTCTGCTGCCTTTGTCGTGTATGGTCAAGATGGCTTGCTAAATAGGGTGTCACTGTGGAGAAGATGACTGAAGAGATTAGAGAAGGTTTGGGATGTGGGAAATGGGAGGGAGGTGCTGAGCAGAAAAAAAAGCAAAAATGTTACTGAGTGGCATTCAGGGCTCAACTTCAGTAGGGAGTTTAAAGATTTATGTTTTTACTAACCTGGATGGTTGTTGTCCTGTCCCCCTTACCCCCACAGCAATATTTGACTATTTAGGTGTAATAACAGAGAAAAAGGATGATTTAGTTGATTCTGTGCTGAAAGTTGTTGGGTGGAAGGAAAGTCAGAGAGTGGATGAAAATGAGCTGCCAAGAAGAAGGCAGTTGAAATGATGAAATGTGAGAAAGCCAGGAGATGAAAGATTGAAAGAAAAGGGAGGGATTAAGAGACTGCATCTGGATGAGGTAACATAGTGAGTATCATGGAATAAGAGAAGAAAGTGATGATTAGGGCTAGTGTTCATAGATAGGAATTTGAGTTTTAAGATTACGGATATCACATGGGCTCTGGCAGTGTCCACGTTCAAATTAGATTCCTAGGAGCTGGGTGCTGAAGTGAGGTGAGGGTAAAGGACATAAGTGTTGAAGACACCTAGGATCAAGTAAACTTGGAGTTTAGAGAAAGCCTGTGCCAGATACCAGTGACCTAGAAGACATTAGCTGTTGGTAATAATAGGTGGAAGGTGATTTAGCTGGAAGGGTGCGCCTTCCAAAGACTGGTAAGAAATGTTCCAAAAGCTGGGAGAGGTGTGTAGGAGTAGTCGAAAGAGTGCTGACTATCTTTTGGCCCCAGGATATGAATTTGAGAGTTGGTGGATGAGCAGCTGTACAATACAGTGACTTCCAGAGAAGCAGTGTCCTTAAGGGAACCAGCTTTAAATTTGAGAGCTAGGGATAGAGGGAGTCTCCTTTTAAGAGATTAACATCAGTGAGGAGTCTGGTGGGAGATGTCTTCCTTGTTAGTAGCTTGAAGCTCAGGGGAAAAGTGCAGTGTAGTAAGGAATTAAGAGAAAAAGATCTAAAAGAGAATGCTAGGAAGCTCCCTGGTGACCTCATGGTTAAGGACTCAGCATTGTCACTGCTGTGGGTTGGGTTGCTCCTGTGGCCTGGAAGGAAAGAACCAGAGGTATAGTTATCAAGCAGACTGTGTGCTTTTTTTTTCCTTTTTCTTTTTCAGCCTCACCTGCGGTATATGGAAGTTCCCATGCCAGGGATAAAATATGAGCCCTATATGCGACCTGCCGAACAGTTGTAGCAATGCCGGATCCTTAACCCACTGGCTGGGTATCAAACCAGTAATGTCACAAAGATGAGCTGGATCCTTAACTCACTGTGCCACAGTGGGAACTCCAAGCAGACTGGGTTCTCTCTCTCTCTCTTTTTAAGGGTTAGACTGGGTTCTTATAAAAATAAAACAGGATGCTGAATTTGGGAGAAATGACAAGATTATATTACATGACATTCCTTTCTAGAAACCATGGCTCTTGTATACTCACTGAAAGTATATGGATTAGTATTCATATCACTGTGGTTAAGGAACTGGTATGCTTTACTAGAGGACTACTTTTTGTTTGTTTGGTTCATTGTTTTTTTTGTTTTTTTTTGCTTTTTAGGGCAGTGCAAGAGGCATATGGAAGTTACCATGGTAGGGGGTGGAGGAATCAGAGCTATAGCTGCTGGCCTAGCTATGCCACAGTCACAGCAATGCAGGACCCAAGCTACGTCTACGACCTACATCACAGTTCAGTAAGCGAGGCCAGGGATTGAACCCACATCCTCATGGATCCTGGTTGGTTCCTTACCGCTGAGCCACGACGGGAACTCCTGTCTCTGTTTTGTTAAATGTTATACATATAAAATAATTCTTAACATTTATTTAGTGTTTGTTCCAGATCTGATGCTAGGTGTTAATATAGATTATCTGAAACGCTAACAACCTTCTAGTGTAAATATTATCCTCAATTTACAAATAAAGTAATTGGATTTCAGACATATTACTGAACTTGATGAAGGTAAGACAGCTAATAAGTGTTATATTTGACTCTTGTGTATTTCTCCTTCGATTCCCATTCCCCCCACACACGCTTTGGGCTTGTTGAGTTATCGCACAGTACATCCTAAATATGATACACAATACGATTTTTATCTTGTGTGGTCTTAGTATATTTTGTATTTGCATTGAAATCATGGTAAGACCACTTCGTTGTTTTCTCTCTGCTTTTTTTGTCTTTTTTTTTTTATGTAGAGCCGCACCCGCGGCATGTGGAGGTTCCCAGGCTAGGGGTCTAACAGGAGCTGTAGCCGCCGGCCTTCGCCACAGCAACGCGGGATCTGAGCCGCGTCTGCAACCTTCACCACAGCTCACGGCAATGCCGGATCCTTAACCCAGGGATCAAACCCGCAACCTCATGGTTCTTAGTCAGATTCTTTAACCACTGAGCCACGAAGGGAACTCCATGTTTTCTTTCTGCTTTTTAAGGGTTTTTTCCCCAGCTTCTCATGGTCATTTTGAATTTTGTCTTCCATTATACATAGTGGCTGCCATTATGTACAATTAAAATAAATAGTATAATATTTGCAAATTTGACTATATATTTGATATTTTTATGTTGTTTACCCATAAGTAACTTGACAAGGTTAAGTTCTAAATGTTGATATCCATGTCTCTGTTCTTGAAAGAGTTTACCTACCTAGTTGCTAACAGTTTCTTACCCTGTTCATGAGAATGTGACACAGGATGGGCTCAAAGACTTATTATTATTTTTTATTTTATGGTCCCCTTGTGGCATATGGTGTTTTCCGGGCCAGGGGTCAGATCCGAACCACAGGTGCGAACCTATGCCGCAGCTGTGGCAGTGCTGGATCCTTAACCCGCTGTGCTTAGCTGGGGATCAAAGCTGCATCCCAGTGCTCCAGAGATGTTGCTGATCCCTTTGCACCACAGTGGGAACTGCAAGGCTTATTATTATAATTTAGGTAGATTTAATTTTTTCCTAGTTTTTTCTCCTTAGGAGAAAATTGTTCTGGCTTTTTTTTTTTTAAAAGCAAAATTAGACTATTACCTATTGACCTCATAATTTTAAGTTATAAGGTCTGTAAATAGTAAATTGATCTTATTTATTTTTTTCTACTTGTGGATGTTAAGCTTTGATTGCAGCACCATTTCTTTTCCCAGGCTAGGGGTCATATAGGAGCTGTAGCCACTGGCCTACGCCGCAGCCACAGCAACGCAGGATCCGAGCCTCGTCTGCGACCTACACCACAGCTCACAGCAACACCGAATCGTTAACCCACTGAGCAAGGGCAGGGATCAAACCCGCAACCTCATGGTTCCTAGTCGGATTCGTTAACCACTGCACCACGACGGGAACTCTGCAGCACCATTTCTATGCTGTTGACTTTGTCTCTATAACCAAGCAAGTAGTGCCAAGTAAATGGATGCCAAATGATTCTCCTGTTTTTTTCTTTGCTTTATGAGAATTCTTTTGGTCAATTGTTCATTGTTGTAATTTTCAGTAATGATAGAATCTAATGTCAGTGGAATCCCTTGCTTTTTTCAAACTCTTCTCAGGAAGGTTTTTTTGTTTTCCCTGCTTTGGTGGGATACAGGAATTGAGTATCTGTGTGAAATCCTACATTCATTCTAGCAGATTGCTTCTTAATATGACCTAGAATGAAGTGAATTTCCTTTTACTTAATGAATTTGGGCTGTAAATTCACTTTCTCTTGCTTTATTGCACTATTTTTCAGACTCTAGCTGTGCTAATGTAATCTCATTTTCCTTTTTATTACCCATTTTTTTGTAATGTTCTCTTTTTTCTTTACAAGTTTCTGAATTGTTTTGAATTTAGCAAATTGATGAACTCATTTTTCTTACAAAGTACTTTTTTTGTTATTACTAGTATTGTCAAATTTTACATGTCTTGTTTTAAAGAATCAAATTGTTTAGTAAAGCTTATTCTGGAAAAAGTAGTTCCTTGATTCTGCCTCTACCTCACCTGCCTTTTTCCTCCTGTCTAGAGGTAGCTGCTTTCAATTCTTTTAGGAGTTCTTTTAGTAATTACCTTCAGATCTTTAGATAACATGCTCATACTGCTGTTTATTGCCTTTTCAGTTTAAGCTATGTCTGTTGACTCCGCTTTGGAAAATGAGGTTTTGGCATGCTCTCACTCCCAATTACACATATTTCTCATTCTCCAATATGGTTCAAAGGCTATCCCCCACTTTTTGAAAGTTCCTTTCTGCTGCTTCACTTTCATAAAAAGATCTACACTTAGTACCTGTTTTCACTAACTGAAAGACATTTGACGAGGACTTTTGTTTTTGAAAGAAAAGATGAAAAGAGAAAACAGTTCAGTATTTGTTTTGCAGCAAGCCATTACAGAAGCAGCATACACCCAGAGCATCGAGAGTGGCACTGCCAAGCTCCTTCCTCGGGAACTGCATCCAGCATCCTAGCATCAAGCCACCATAGCTTTGGACTTTGTGAGCATCTGTGCTTTATCTCTATTTATTTTGTGCATCTGTTGGCAAGATGTATCGTAGGGTAATTATTTCTTCACTTTATGCCATTTTGGCTTAGGAAGGTTTCATAGAAACACATGCTTTCAGATCATGAAAGAAACATATCATGGAGTTCCTGTTGTGGCACAGTGAGTTAAAGACCTGACATAGTCTCTGTGTGGATGGAGTTCCATCTCTGGCCTTGATCAGTAGGTTAAGGATCCTGCGTTGTCCCAATCTGCTATGTAGGTCGAAGATGTGCCTCAGATCCAGTGTTGTTGTGGCTACGGAGGCCAGCAGCTGCAGCTCTGATTTGACCTTTAGCCTGGGAACTTCCCTATGGTGCAGGTGCAGGTGCGGCCCTAAAAAGGGAAAAAAAAGAAACATAATTGTAGTTAGCCTAACATTGTTTATATTATTACAGCTACATATTGTGCTATTCATAACTAAGTCATAGCAAAAGTCATAGAGTATACTATTATTTTTCCTTCCTTGAACAGTTTATTATTATTATTATTTTTTTTTTTTGGCCTTTTTGTCATTTTAGGGCCGCACCTGCAGCATGTGGAGGTTCCCAGGCTAGGGGTCTTATCGGAGCTGTAGCCGCTGGCCTACGCCGCAGCCACAGCAACGCAGGATCCGAGCTGCGTCTGCGACCACAGCTCACGGCAACGCCGGATCGTTAACCCACTGAGCAAGGCCAGGGACCGAACCCGCAACCTCATGGTTCCTAGTTGGATTCGTTAACCACTGTGCCACGACGGGAACTCCTACAGTTTATTATTTTTAATGATTGTTTTATTGTTCTGTGTTCTTATTAATAATTCATTACTAAAGTCTCCCCCAGGTGCCTGAATCTCATCTCAATACTTTCACACACGTCACTTGGTCTTGGTTTATTTTTGGAGACTTCTCTGTCAGAACCTTCTAAACTTAACTTCTCTAACCTGGACTGGCTCTTGTACATCTGCTATTCCAAGATCTCCCTTCTCTGTCATCTTGTGGAGACATCTTGTCCCTTTGCCTTTCTGTTGTGTTGGATTACCTGAATCTTGGATTCATGTCACAGGACTTCTTTATGTTTGGTTACTTCACACTCATTTTGGTAGTTACTCCAGTAGCTTACTGAAGGTAATGGGAAGTAAATATTTGAGACTTTACATATTTTAAAATGTCTTTATTCTCCCCTCACACTTATTTATGGCTGGTTGTAGAAATCCAGATTAGATACATTTTTTTTTTTTTTTTTGTCTTTTTGCCTTTATCTAGGGCTGCACCCGCGGCGTGTGGAGGTTCCCAGGCTAGGGGTCTAACAGGAGCTGTAGCTGCCGGCCTTTACCACAGCCACAGCAACGTGGGGTCCGAGCCGCGTCTGCAACCCACACCACAGCTCACGGCAATGCCGGATCCTTAACCCACTGAGCAAGGCCAGGGATCGAACCCGCAACCTCATGGTTCTTAGTCGGATTTGTTAACCACTGAGCCACGATGGAAACTCCCTAGATATAATTTTTTCTCAAATTTTTTGAAGGTATTGCTCTCCATTTTCTTCTGACTTCCAGAGTTACTTTTGCAAAGTCCAGTGACATTCTGATTCTTGATTCTTCATCTATAATGTGTTTCGCTCATCTTTGTCCTTTGTATTCTATAATTTTATAATGATGTGTATCAGTATGGATCTTTTTTCTTCCATTGTGCTGGATCCTCTTTGATACTGTATTCAAACCACTTCATTTTCTGTTCTCTTTTTCTGGAAGTTAAAGTTTCAACTGTGGGATCCTAGACAAATTCTAGTATTCTCTCTCGTTTCCTGTTTATCTCTTTGCTGCACTCTTTTGGATATTTGAACTTGATCTTTCCGTTTTTCTCTGTCTTCTTCTTCTTTTTTTTTTTTAATTTATGGCCACCCACGGAATATGGAATTTCTGGGCCAGGGACCAGATCTGAGCTGTACTTGCGATCTAAGCCACAACTACGGCAACAACAGACCCTTAAGCCACCACGCTGAGCCATGGATCAAACCTGTGTTCCAGCACTGCCAAAATGCTGCAGATCCACTTGTGCCACAACAGGAACTCCTTGCAGTGGTTATTTTTAATTTCTAAAGATTCTTTTTTTGGAGAGGGCACACCCACAGCATGTGGAAGTTCACAGGCTAGGGGTTGAGTTGGAGCTGCAGCTGCTATCCTATGCCACAGCCACAGAAATGCAGGATACAAGCCTGTGTGTCTACACCATAGCTCACAGCAGTGCTGGATCCTGAACGAGGCCAGGGGTTGAACACAAGTAATCATGGATGCTAGTTGTGTGTGTTACCTCTGAGCCACACTGGAAACTCCCCTAAAGATTCTTTCTTGTTTTATCTTTTTAAATAGTAAGTGCATGTTCTTGTTTTAAGGTTACAGTATCTTTTTGTTCTGAGGTTACTGAGGCTGGTTTTCGTTTTATCGTTGAGGTTTTCATCTTACAGCACGGTCTTTTTCCTTTACCTTTTTTTTCCCTTCTCTCTTTTTTTTAATCTGTGATTTTGTTTTTAATTCTTAAGCTTTATGATCAGATACTTTACACATTTGTGCTGATGTTATAGATCCTCTACTTTAATCCTTCTAATGAGTTGGCAAAAGCACCATTACCAATCACACATATACAGTAGTTTTACAGTTGTGTTTTTGAATATCTTTTTGAAAGAAAGTCCTGAATTATAACTTAGCCTGACTCTATAAAGAATTCACAAAGGTTACTAACATATCTTATCTTACTGACTTTTAAAAGCATCTGATCCTAAAGATCATCATCTATAAAATATGAGAAGTGCTAAAAATACTTCATTTGATGCTGTATATAAACCACACTAAAATGCCTTTCTTTAAGTAAAAGGCAGTATTTTAGATACAGAGAATTTTAATTAAATTGGCATAGTTTAGGCCAAAAAAATCAAGTGGACATTGACAGTTTATCTTTAGCTCTTGCCTTAGGAGACTGATGAACACAACCTGAAGCATAGATAAATCTTTTTATGTTCGGTGAGGCAGTGAAGGGATGTCTCAGTATTTAAATATATTAAGACAACCAGTTATAGGAATCTAAATATACTGAATTCTCTTCTTTTTTTCTTTTTAGGGCTGCACCCATGGCATATGGAGGTTCCCAGGCTAGGGGTCTAATCAGAGCTACAGCTGCCAGCGTACACCACAGACACAGCAATGCAGGATCTGAGCCGTGTCTGTGACCTACACCACAGCTCACGGCAATCCCGGATCCCTAACCCACTGAGCGAGACCAGGGATCAAACCTGCATCCTCATGGTTCCTAATCGGATTCATTTCCTCTGTGCCATGACGGGAACTCCAGGAATCTAAATCTAAAGACAGTTTCTTTTAAGTTTGGAAAAGATATTTACCATCTCCCTGAAAATTTTAGCATCCATATTCAAGTTCAGTCCTCTCTTTAGATGGGGGAAAAAATGATAGTCTTTTTGAGCCAGAATTACTACCAAAATTTAAAAAACTGACCATATTCATTTAGCCACAAGCCATTCTTATTTAATCAGCACTGTCCACCAGAAATATTCCATCAGGAGTTCCCGTTGTGGCTCAGTGGTTAACGAATCCAACTAAGAACCATGAGGTTGAGGGTTCGATCCCTGGCCTTGCTCAGTGGGTTAAGGATCTGGCGTTGCTGTGAGCTGTGGTGTAGGTTGCAGATGCGGCTCGGATCCCGTGTTGCTGTTGCTGTGGCTGTGGCGTAGGCCAGCAGCTACAGCTCCTATTAGATTCCTAGCCTGGGAACCTCCACGTGCTGCGGGTGTGGCTCTAGATAAAGGCAAAAAGCCAAGAAAAAAAAAAAAGAAAGAAATATTCCATCAGTCATTCATGATCTGAATTCTAGTGTATGACATCGATTTAAATATTGTACACGTAAAGAAGTCATGAGACATTTCTGTTTTGTAATAAGGCGGTGGCCGATGGTTACTCATTAGTAACTTTTTAAAGATTAGCTATCAGATCTGCCCTTTCTCCCGTTTTATTGGTGCCAGCGAAGATCGTTTTTGTTCCAGGGATGTGCTTCTTGGAATTCTCCAAGTACTCCATTAGTTTCTCCTCTCCCCAGATGATGTCTTTGGTTCTTATTGACATCTGTGTGAGAGAACCCAACAGCTTTTCTGTTCGTCTTTCGCCCAAATAGACCGTGGAGATTTGGCCCAGTTTTGCGCTTGCCTCCTCTTGCCACAGTATGGCGCTGGGCCCACTTCTGAACAAAAATCTTTTTGCCTTCTCAACATCATCCATTTTTTTTTCCTTTTTTTAGCCACACCTATGGCATATGGAATTTCCTGGGCTGGGGATTGAACCTGTGGTGTAGTTGTAGCCTGCACCACAGCTGCAGGAGTGCCAGATCCTTAACCTGCTGCGCCACAAGGGAACTTCAAACATCACCCATTTTTTAGATCGTTCTTTGGCCACAAATGACAGAGAGGTTGCTGCTTGCAAGCTGAATGTTCTGCTTTCTTTTCCTGTCTTTAATGTTGAAGCTTTTCTTGAATCTTTAGTGATCTTTGGCTGTCTGCTTATTTTTTAAAATGGGCCACCAAAATCTTAGAGGCAGTTCTGTGATCACAAGTAGCACTTGCTAACTGCAGACCTCACTGTAGTTTTACTAGGTTAATGGTGATGTCAGTCTTTTGCCTGAGAATATAAGTCCATTATGTTGTGACAAGGGGAGGAAAAGTGCTGGGCGTTTTAATATATGAGTTTTAGAGAGAATTTTCGCTTATCATTGTCTTTTCAGTATGATTAACGCTGGCTCTCAGTTATTCTATTTCACCTCTTCAGAAAACCTCTACTCTTCTGCATAGAGGGACAGTCACCCAGTAGTGCAGAGTGAGGAGGTGTGGGAAATTGAGAAGGTGGTTAGTAACTCACTAAACAAACTTTGTGCGGATTTTGTTTTCAGTTTTGCCTTCACCTATACTTCCAAAAGTATCTAGTAGTGCATTTCCTGAATGTGTAGTTCTTTGTTGCAAAAAAGTTTTCTTTTCACTGTTAGCTTAAGTTTTAGCTTCCTCAGGTGCTAAATTTTCTACCTGTCTGCATTCCAGCTTCTAAAAGTTTTGTTGCCTTGGTTTCATCTTCTATTCTTTTTGTTCTTGTGAGTTTACACCCTTGAAACCTTTTACTGTCATTTGGTGGAGTTTCATTAGGGAATGAGTAAATGTGTATTTTCTGTCCTCTGTTTGGAAGTTCTTTCAATTTGTTTTTGTTTTTTATTGAGGTGAAATTTTTGTAACATACAATTTACCATTTTTAAAAATATGGTTAAGTGATGTTTGGTGTATTCACAGTGTTGTACAATTATCAACTCTCTCTTGTTTCAAAACTTTTATTTATTTATTTTCTTTTTCTTTTTATGGCCACACCTGTGGCATATGGAAGTTCCTGGCTAGGAGATGAATCAGAGCTATAGCTGCCAGCTTGCATCATAGCAACAGCAAGGCCAGATCCGAGCCGTGTCTGCAACCTATATCGCAGCTCCCAACAATGCTGAGTCCTTAACATACTGAGTGCAGGGATGGAACCTGCATCTTCATGGATACTAGTTGGATTTGTTTCCGCTGAGGCACCATGGGAACTCCTTGTTTCAAAACTTTCATCACCCCTGAAGAGCACCCAATACCCATTAAATAATCACTCTCCATTTCCTCCTCCCCCAATCCTTGGTAATCTCTAATCTGCTTTTGCATATTCTGTAAATATCATATAAAAGACATCACACGATATGTGAACTTTTTTGTTTCCCTTATTTTCCGTAGCAAAATGTTTTCCAGGTTCATCCAGGTTGCAACATCTGTTAATACTTTGCTTCTTTCTATGACTGAATAATATTCCAGTGTATGTAGACACCATAGTTTGCTGTCCTGTTCATTCATTGATAGTGATTTGCATTCATTCTTCCTACTTTTTAGCTATTATGAGTAATGTTGCTATAAACATTTGTATACAAGCTTCTTTGAAGACTCAATGTTTGTATTCTCTTGGGTACATACCTAGAGGTAGAATTGCCCAGTCCTGTGGTAATTTTAAATTTTTTTTTAGTTCCTGTTGTGGCTCAGTGGTAACAAACCTGACTAGTATCCATGAGGACACTGGTTAGATCCCTGGTTTCGATCAGTGGGTTAAGTATCCAGCATTGTCCGAGAGCTGTGCTTATAAGTTGCAAACATGGCTTGGATCCCGAGTTGATGTGGCTCTGGTGTAGGTCAGCAGCTGCAACTCCAATTCAACCCCTAGCCTGGGAAACTCCATATGCCATGAGTGCAGCCCTAAAAATCAAAAAAAAAAAAAAAAAAAGGCTGGATAATTTTTGGAGAAATTGGAACCCTCCTGTGCTGTTATTGGGAATGTAAGTTGGTACGCAGTTCTCACTGTGGAGAACAGTATAGAGGTTCCTTAAAAAAAGATTAAAGTTACCATATGATCCAGCAATCCCATTCTTGGGCATATATTTGAAAAGATGAAAACACTAATTCACAAAGAGACCCCAGTGCTCATAGAAGCTCTGTTTACAATAGTCAGGACGTGGAAGTAACTTGAATATCCATTGATAGAAGATTGGATAAAGATGTGGTATGTGTGTACACACACACACACACACACACACACACACACACTGGTGTATACACACACACAGGAATATTACTCAGCCATAAAAAGGAATGAAATAATGCCATTTGAAACAATGTGGGTGGACCTAGAGATTATTATTATAAGTAAAGTAAGTCGAACAAAACGAGAAATATCATATTATATCACTTAAAAATGATACAGATGAGCAAGTTGGAGTTCCCGTTGTGGCTCAGTGGTTAACAAATCCGACTAGGAACCATGAGGTTGCGGGTTTGATCCCCGGCCTTGCTCAGTTGGTTAAGGATCCGGTGTTGCCGTGAGCTGTGGTGTGGGTTGCAGATACGGCTCGGATCCCGCGTTGCTGTGGCTGTGGCAAAGGCCGGCAGCTACAGCTCCTGTTAGACCCCTAGTCTGGGAACCGCCATGTGCCGCGGCTGCGGCCCTAGATAAGGCAAAAAGACAAAAAAAAACTGAAGTAGGCTCTCTGTCACAGAAAGCAAACTTGTGGTTACCAAAGGGCAAAGGGAGGGGAAGAGTTAAATGAGGACTTTGGGATTAATAAATACACACTACTGGAGTTTCTATCGTGGCCCAGCGGTTAATGAATCTGACTAGGAATTATGACGTTACAGGTTCGATTCCTGGCCTCACTCAGTGGGTTAAGGATCTGGTGTTGCCATGAGCTGTGGTGTAGGTCACAGACGCGGCTCGGATCCTGTGTTGCTATGGCTGTGGCGCAGGCCAGCAGCTACAGCTCCGATTAGACCCCTAGCCTGGGAATCTCCATATGCCGCAGGTGCGGCTCTAAAATGACAAAGCCAATAAACAAATAAATACATACTACTTTATAAAAACAGATGAACAAGAACCTACTGTATAGCAAAAGGAACTGTATTCAATATTTCATAGTAAACTATAATGGAAAAGAATCTGAAAAAGAATAGATGTCTATATATGTATAACTTTCATGTACACCAGAAACTAACACAACATTGTAAATCAACTATAATTTTAAAAAAGGAAAAAAATAAATCGACTATACATTGTACTAAATGAAGTAAGTCAGAGAAAGACAACTTAAAAATCCCAACAAACGAGTGAATCTAACAAACAGACACAGACTCACAGATATAGAGAGCAAACTAGTGATTGGTTATTAGTTTGAGGGAGGACAAGATAGGGATGGAGGACTGTGAGGCACAAACCGTTGGCTGTAAGGTAGGCTACAAGGATGTATTTTAAAATATGGGGAATATAGCCAATGCTTTGTAATAACTATAGATGGAGTGTAACCTTTAAAAATTGTATAAAAAAATCAATTAGCCATAGATGTTTGGGATTTATTCATTAGTTTATGTCTTTCCTTGTGGCAGTACAGAACTGTATGATTACGGTTGTTTTTCTAGCAAGTATGTAATTATGAAGTGTGCATCCTGCCTTGTTTTTATTTTCAATATTATTTTGGCTGTTCTAGACCCATTTCATTTCCATTTAACTTTGAGGCGTGGTCTTTCCATTTCTGCAGAAAAAGCCTTTGAAATTTTGGTAGGGCTTGCATTGACTCTGTTGTGAAGTATTACAACATTAATACTATTTAGTTCTCCAATCCATGAACAAGGGAAATCTCGTACCTTTTATTTAGGTCTTCTTTAATTTCTTTCAGCAGTACTTTGTAATTTTGTAGTTTTACTTCCTTGGTTAAATTTATTTCTAAATATTACATTCTTTTGGAGGCTGTTATAAGTAGAATTTTTTTCAGTCTCTTTTGGATTATTCATTGAAACATGTAGAAACATAACTGGATTTTATGTGTTGATCTTCTGCCCTTCAACTTTTCTGAATTTGTTTGTTAGCCCTAGTTGTGTTTTGCGGATTCTGTGAGGTTTTCTATATATAGAATCATGTCTTAGGCAAATAGAGATAGTTTTACTTCTTCCTTTCCAAACTGGATGCTTTCTATTTCTTTTTATTGCCTAATTGCTCTGGCTAGGACTTCCAGTACAGTGTTCACGAACAGCGGTGAAAGTGGGCATCTTTATCTTATTGTTCCTGATCTTTAGGGGAAAGCTTTCAGTTTTTTACCACTAAGTGTGATGTTAGCTGTGGTTTTTCATAAACGCCCTTGCATTTTAAGGAAGTTCTTGTCAATTCCTAGTTTGCTAGGTATTTTCTTCATCATGATGGGATATTAAATTCTTTCAGATACTTTTTCTGTGTCAATTCAGATGTTCATGGTTTTTTTTGTTGTTGTTTTGTTTTTGCTGTGCCTGTGACATGCAAAAAGTTCCTAGGCCAAGGATCAAACCAGAGCCACAGCAGTAACACAAGGCACAGCACTGACAGTGCTGAGTTAAGGAACTGCTCAGCTACCAGGGAACTCCTAGATGTTCATGTTTTTTCTTTCATTCTAGTAATGTGGTAATTGATTTTTGTATGTTGAACCACTCTTGCATTCCTGGGATAAATTCCATTTACTTCTTTTTTTATATAGGTAAGAAGTAGATTTATTATGATACAAATGAACTTATCTGCAAACAGAAACAGATTCACAGACATAGAGAATAAACTTGTGGTTGCCAAGGAGGGACTCTTCAAGTAAATAATAATTGGGTAGAATCAGTAACGTTTGATTACGCCTTAGGAGCCAAGGAAAAACTTGAAACCGTTTGCCTTGTTTTGTGATTCCCTGTTGATGTTACTACTAGTGTTCTCAATTTTTCTTTCTTTCTCTCTGTCTCTTTCCCCTTCCTTTCTTCCTTCCACTTTCATTCCTTTCCTTCATTCCTTCCGTCCCTCCCTCCCTCCTTCCTTCCTTCCTTTTTTGGTCTTTCTAGGGCTGCAACACGAGGCATGTGAAGTTCCCAGGTTAGGAGTCAAATTGGAGCTGTAGCTGCCCGCCACAGCCATGACCACAGCAACGTGGGATCCAAGCTGAGTCTGTGACCTACATCACAGCTCACGGCAATGCCGGATCCTTAACCCACTGAGCAAGGCCAGGGGTTGAACCCGAGTCATCATGGATACTAGTTGGATTCATTACTGCTGAGCCATGACAGGAACTCCTTTTTTTCCGCTTGAGCTGGCAGCATATGGAAATTCCTGGGCCAGGGGTTGACCTGGCACCACAGCAGCGACACAACCTGTTGCACTGCAAAAAAACTCCCTCAGTCTTTTAGCCAACCATTCTTGCTAATAGTCTACTGCAAGTTTATTTTCTCTGAAGAAGTTTCTTCAGTTGCTGCAATCAGACACAACTTGAATAAATCAACCATTCACCAGAGAAACTGCTTTCTTTGCTTGGCTAGCAAACAAGCCATTCATTTATTTGGTCACAGCATTGTTTTTTTGTTTGTTTACTTATTTTTTGGGGCTGTACCTGCAGCATATGGAGGTTCCCAGGGTTGGGGTCGAATCAGAATTACAGCTGCTGGCCTACACCACAGCAGTGTAGGATCCGAGCCGTGTCTGCGACCTACATACATACACCACAACTCACAGCAATGCTGGATCCTTAACCCACTGGGCAAGGCCAGGGATCAAACCCGCAACCTCATGGTTCCTTGTCGGATTCGTTTCTGCTGTGCCACAATGGGAAGTCCTAATTTTTTCTTCTTTTGAAGAAATCCTGCTGTGATAAGCGGCTCCATTTTTTTAAATTTAAATTTAAATTTTGTTTTCCTGTCAGTTGGGAGTCTTGTGATGAATGCTTATAGTTGTAATGGTGATGTAAAATTAATTCCTTATTTTTTTTAAATGCTTGCACCTGTGGCATGTGGAAGTTCCCAGGCTAGGGGTCAAATTGGAGCTGCAGCTGAGGCCTCCGCCACAGCCGTGGCAGCACCGGACCCTAGCCACATCTGTGACCTCTGCTACAGCTTGTGGCAATGCCGGATCCTTAACCCACTGCATGAGACCAGGGATTGAACCTGCATTCTCATAGGCATTAGTAGGGTTTTTATCCCACTGAGCCACAGCGGGAACTCCTGATTTATAATGAATTCTTACAGCACAGCCATAATGTTATTGCTCAGTAAACATAGTGCTTTGCCATCTGATTTGTGACAAAATAACCCTCACTCCACTGTGCCTTAAAAGCATGGCATTCAACTGGAAGTCCCCTTTTCTCTTTCCTGTTTTTTGCAGTCATAGGTATGTACTAGACAGTTTTATTTTTTTATTACTTTAAAAAAATTGTATTGGAGTACAGTTGACTTACAGTGTTGTATTAGTTTCAGATCTACAGAAAAGTAAATCAGTTACATATATATGTGTGTATATATCCATTCTTTTCCCTTATAGGTTACTACAAATTATTGAGTAGGTTTCTCTGTGCTATACAGTAGACTCTTGTTAATTTATCTATTTTATACAGTAGTGTGTATATGTTATTCCCATCTTCTTAATTCCTCCCTCCACCTCACAGTTTCCTCTCTGGTAACCATAAGATTGGTTTTGAAATCTATAAGTTTGTTTCTGTTTTATAAATAAATTGTGTTCTGTCATTTTTATTGGATTCCACATACAAGTAATATCATATTTGTCCTTGTCTCACTTCACTTAGTGTGATTATCTCTAGGTTTCATCCATGTTGCTGCAGATGGAGTTATTTTGTTCTTTTTTGTGACCAATATTGGTAAGTTTTAAAAAATGTTGCGATAAGAGTTCCCTTTGTGGTACAGCAGAACCGAATCCGACTAGTATCCATGAGGGTGCAGGTTCCATCCCTGGCCTCGCTCAGTGGGTTGGAGATCTGATGTTTCTGTGAGCTTTGGTGTAGGTTGCAGGTGCGGCTTGGATCCCAAGCTGCTGTGGCTGTGGTGTAGGTTAGCAGCTATAGCTGCAATTCAACCCCTAGCCTGGGAAATTCCATATGCCAAGGGTGCAGCCCTAAAAAGAAGAAAAAAAAGTTGCAATACGTTAACGTGCATGGTACTCAGAATGCTGTCTAGTTATAACAAACTGTGTCATTGCAGTTTGTTAGTGCACCAAGTAACAGTACGAAGCATTGAGTCTCACAGTTTCTCAAGTCTACCCTTGTTCTATGAAGTAACCATAGACTGTATATAAATGAATGAGCATGGCTGTATTCCAATAAAACTTTATTTGTAGACGCTAGAAGTTGAATTTCACATAGTTTTGTGACCTTAAACAATATTATTTTTTATTTTTTCTAACTGTTTAAAACCATTCTTAGCTGTAGCCTGTACAGAAACAGGTGGTAGGCCAGGTTCGGCCTGTGGGCTGTATTTCACCAACCCCTGCTTTACAGTTTAAATAAATACATTTATAGGCAACCCGTGTTACTGCACACTTGCCCAGAGATCCCCTTTGTGGCTCAAGGGGGCAATTAAGTCTTGGGATGGTCAAATTTCTTAAGCACTGTGAATTTGAGAATTCTAGAGTTGGAAATATAAACCTAGGACTGTTTATCATAGTGAGATTGCAGTAGGCGTTCATATCATTTCCAGAGCTTGGGGTTTGGTGACACTTAGGAAAAAGATGAAACAACACCTCCCCCACGTTTCGTATGCAGATCTCTGCCGTGCTTTAACACATCATTCTGATGTAGAATGTGTTTCTTTATCTACTATGGGGGGGAAGGGTGTGAATTTCGTATTATTTAACCCAAAGTGGCTTTGGTACAGTAATTACATTTGAATGAAACTTTATTTGAGTGAAACCCTTCCAAAGGGTTGAGGTTAATAAAGTAATAATTTTTGCTACTTTATTGTACATTTCTAAGTAAAAAAAATTTTTTTTTAATCTTTTTAGGGCCGTACTTGGCATATGGAGGTTCCCAGGCTAGGGGTCGAATCAGAGCTGTAGCCGCTGGCCTACACAAACAGCCACAGCAGTGTAGGATCTGATCCGCGTCTGTGACCTCTGCCACAGCTCTCGGCAATGCCAGATCCTTAACCCACCGAGCGAGGCCAGGGATTGAGCCTGCGTCTTCATGGATGCTAGTCAGATTTGTTTTTGCTGAGCCATAATGGGAACTCCAAAATTGGATTTTTTTTTAAACTGCAAGTGTATGGTGGTGAAGAATTCAGTGACTGTATAGTTGGATCCTGCTGTCTTGCTCTGAACTAGATTGCAATTAGTTTTTTTGTATTTCTATTTTTTATTTTATTTTATTTTAAGGCTGCACCCATAGCATATGGAAGTTCCCAGGCTAGGGACTGAATCTAAGTTGCAGCTGTGACCACAGCCACAGCAGAGACAAATAGGATCCTTTAACACACTGTGCCACAGCAGGAACTCCTTAACCATTTTTATCTTTTTGTCTTTTTGCCTTATCTAGGGCTGCAAGAGCGGCATATGGAGGTTCCCAGGCTAGGGGTCTAACAGGAGCTGTAGCTGCCGGCCTTCGCCACAGCCACAGCAATGCGGGATCCAAGCCGCCTCTGCAACCTTCACCATAGCTCACGGCAACGCCGGATCCTTAACCCCTTGAGCAAGGCCAGGGATCTAACCCGCAACCTCATGGTTCCTAGTCGGATTCGTTAACCACTGAGCCACGACGGGAACTCCCCCCTTAACCATTTTTAAATAGTGGCATTTAAGTATAATTCCATTGTTGTGCAACTACAGGGGTGGAGTTTTTTAATCTTCCATTTTAATTTCTAAGTTTGTGACTGGGATCCAAAAAATGAAACCTCCCTGTTCTGGTCAGTCCCAGATTTACTATAGTACATTTATGAATGAAGTTATTCTCAAATATAATGGAGATCGTGTCATTCCCTTTTAAACTTTGGTGGTGTGTATTATCATTAGAATAAAATTTAAAGTCCTTATTACCATGATCCTTCCAGGTTTTGCTTCATTTAGCTCTCCCCCTTCGGTTGTTACCTCTAAGCCACATAATTGGGCCTTTCACTTCCTCAAAGCTAGCTGACTCACTGTTTGCTTATATTGTCCTCTGGTGTTGGAGCTCTCACCTCTATCCATTGCTTCCCACCTCCACCTCCCTTTTCTTTGCTTGCCGGTTCCCATTCATCTTTTAGGTTTTAGTTTACATGCTACCTAGTCAAAATGGCCATCTCTGTACTCTCTGTGAAATAGCTTTCTCTTTAGTGTCTTTCCCAGTACTTAGTAATAATACTTACAGCTTTTAGTTTTTGTTTTATCATTCTCCCCTGAGACTGTACACTTCATGAGGGACCATGCATGTTTTATTTATACCCAGCATCTAGAAGAATTCCTGAAAAATAGTAATCACATTATAAATAGTTGTTGAATGAATGAGCACTTCGTTCACTTGCCTTCTGGTATGCAGAGTCCTTTGTTCTTCTTCCATTTCACTGACTGTCCCTTCTTCTTACCCATTCTTCTTGGTCTCCCTATCCCTAAAACTTTGGAGTCCCCCATGTCTCAGTTGCCTGCTTTCATCTCTAAATTCACTACATAGTCATCTCTTCCATCCAGTCTTATGGCTTTAAATATTATCTATACATTAATAAGACACTGAACTTTACATGGCCAGGCTGAGACTTTTTAATGTCATTTTCTACTTGATATCTTTACTTGGAAAACTTACTGGAATCTCACATTTAATGTCCAGAGTAAAATTTTTTACTTTGTATCTTCCAATTCTTTCAGATTTTCTCCTTCATTTCGATAATTAGAAATACTGTTCTTATAATAGTTCAGGCCCAAAACCTTGGTGTCATCTTTGAATCCTCTGTTTCTCACATTTAATTCATCAGCTGTACAGCAGAAATTGGCCTAATCAACTATGCTAATAAGACAATCCGTTGGCAGGCTCTGTCGGCTTTATGTAATTAAAAAAAACCCTCAGTTTTTACTGTTTCCTCTACTTTTACAACCCTCCACTTCCCAAGTCCTTTTTTGTTGGTTTTTGCTTTTTAGGGCCGTAACCACAGCATATGGAGATTCCCAGTCTAGGGGTCTAATTAGAGCTAGAGCTGCTGCCACAGCAACGCCAGATTCGAGCCGCGTCTGCAACCTACACCACAGCTCACGGCAAATCCGGATCCTTAACCCACTAAGCAAGGCCAGGAATGAACCCACAACCTCATGGTCCCTAGTCGGATTCGTTTCCACTGCGCCACGACGGGAACTCCTTCCCAGGTCCTTTTGCTCCATTATTTTGTACCTGGATTATTACAGTGTCTCTTAAAAGTATATAAGATTTTTATATATCAGATTATATATATCAGATCATGAATGACATTCCTTTGCTTAGACTCCTCTGGTGGTTTCCAATCTCAAAATAAAAACAAGTTGTTTTACTGGTTTATGAGGCCTTATTTGACTAACCAGTGCCTCCTTCCCACCTTCCCAAGCCCTTATCATCTTATCCCCTCACTCTGTTCCTACTGGCATTGCTTTTTCTCATGCACTCCAAAAATACTCTGTCTCTGACCTTTGCACTCACTATTTCCTATACCTGCAGTGTTCTTCCCCTAGATTTCTGTATAGTTCATTCCTCATATCCTTTTGTTACCTCCTCAAATTATGGATGGAGAGCCCTTTCCTGCCCTGTCTAAATTAGCTTCCCCTTCTCCTCCTTACTCTCCTTACTCTGTTTTTCCTAATAGCAGATATCACCACTTGACATGTTACATACTAGAATGTAAGTTCTAAGAGAATAGGGACTTTGTTTACTCATGTTTTTAGTGTCTACAACATGCCTGTTATATAGTAGCTACTCAAAAAATATTTGTTAAATGAATGATCACATTACTTCTGGTTTAGGGTAAAATACACATATCCTTGAAAAGTGAATAGCACAAAGTTAGCATCCCTAAAATGGTGCAATGTGCATATGGAAACAAACTGGTTGATAACCTTGTTGCACTGAAGAAATAACCATTACTGAAGGTGTTCTACCTTTGTACCTCTTGTTACTGCTGGATAATGAATACTGTCCCTTCCCCTCAGCTACTTTGAGTTCAGTTTTCTGTTATTTGCAGCCTGCAGACGACATATTTCATACAGAACCATTTTAGTCCTAAATTACACTGAATTTTAAAAGTAACATCATGATTGAAGAAACCGAAGTTAAGTTGATTCTCTTGTCCTTCCAGTGTTGCAAAGCAAATTATAACACTTTTTTTTTGCCTTTTTGTCTTTATCTGGAGCCGCACCCACGGCATATGGAGGTTCCCAGGCTAGGGGTCTAACGGGAGCTGTAGCCACCGGCCTTCGCCACAGCCACAGCAACGTGGGATCCGAGCCACATCTGCAACGTACATACACCACAGCTCACGGCAACGCCAGATCCTTAACCCACTGAGCAAGGCCAGGGATCGAACGCGCAACCTCATGGTTCTTAGTCAGATTCGTTAACCACTGAGCCACAAAGGGAACTCCTATAACGTTTTTTGAAACAAATGTTTTCTCTAGGAGTTCCCGTCGTGGCTCAGTGGTTAACGAATCTGACTAGGAACCATGAGGTTGTGGGTTCGATCCCCGGCCTTGCTCAGTGGGTTAAGGATCTGGTGTTGGTGTGAGCTGTGGTGTAGGTTGCAGACGCAGTTTGGATCCCGCGTTGCTCTGGCTGTGGTGTAGGCCGGCGGCTACAGCTCCGATTCGACCCCTAGCCTGGGAGCCTCCATATGCCGTGTGAGTGCGGCCCTAGATAAGGCAAGAAGACATAAATAAATAAATAAACAAACAAACAAGCAAATAAATAAATATCTGAAACAAGAGTATACATAGAAAATCTGTATCGATTTGCTGCACCCCAGAAAAATGAACACAACACCGTTAATCAACTATACTTGAAAAAAGCCGGGGATCAAACCTGCAACCTCATGGTTCTTAGTTGGATTCGTTAATCACTGAGCCACGACGGGAACTCCCCAGATATTTATTTATTTATTTATTTATTGCTTTTTAGGGCTGCACCCGTGGCATATGGAGGTTCCCAGGCTAGGGGTCGAATTGGAGCTACAGCTGCCGACCTACACCACAGCTCACGATAACGCCAGATCCTTAACCCACTGAGCAAGGCCAGGGATCGAACCCGCAACCTCATCGTTCCTAGTCGGATTCGTTAACTACTGCACCACGACGGGAACTCCAGATTTTCATTTATTTTAATATACTGAATATAGCTCCCTGTGCTATCTAGTAGGACCTTGTCATTTATTTTACATATAATAGTTTGTAGCTGTTAATCCCAAACTGCTAATTTATCACTCCCCTCATGTTCTTCTTTTTTTTTTTTTTTAAGGGTGCTATTATTACAGGGTATATATGTTTGTGACAATTTACCCAAGCTGTATAGTTTTTTTTTTGTTTGTTTTTGTTTTGCTTTACTTTATTTATTTTTTATATTAACAATGAATTTTATTTCAGTTATAGGTGTACAAAGATCATAAGTCAATACGATAGATTTTGTGTCCCAAACCCACAGTGCACCCCCCCACCCCCCAGATTGTCTTATTTGAAAAACCAAGGTTTTCCAAAATCTGTGAGTCATTGTCTGTTCTTCAAAGAAGTTCATTGTGTCTCTTTAGTTTCCACATGTAAGCGGTAGCA
>PVHT021183554.1:1833742-1912992 GCA_004024745.2 Catagonus wagneri
GTCCTGTGGAGCTCCTGCACACAAGCCCCGCTGGCCTTCAATGCCAGATGCTCCGGGGGCTCTTTCTCCCTGTGCCCGATCCCCAGACGTGGGGTTTTGACGTGGGGCTCAGAACTCTCAGTCCTGTAGCTGAGTCTCTGTGATGCAGTTACTTTCCAGTCTGTGGGGCTTCCCACCCGGGAGGTATGGGGTTGCTTCTGTCGCGTAATTGCCCCTCCTACCTCTTGATGTGGTCTCCTCTTTGTCTTCTGGAGTAGAATATCTTTTTTGGAAGTTTACAGTCCAGTTGGTTGAAGGCTGCTCGGCATTTGTTTGTAGTTTTGCTGTTTTTCGGGAGAGAAGTTTAGCTCCAGTCCTTCTATTCCGCCATCTTAATCCAATCTCTGTATAGTTATTTTTTATTTAATTTTTTTCCACAGAGATTTCAGTTGTCATGTTTCTGGTCACAGATCAGATACTGACATAAAAAAAAATATATGTGTATATATATGTGTATGGCATATATACATATTTCTATGTATAAATATACATGTATATATCTGTGTTTGTGTGTGACATGCTGTGTACTTATGTGCACTTTTCTGTGTATACCTATACTTAAAAGGTCAAAAAAACCCAGTAATATTATTTATGTGTAAAATAAATACCACGTAGACTACGATGTACATGATAGCACTTGTTTACAGTTTTCTTTAATGATTTTCTTATAGTCAGTTAAGAAACAAATGCTTTAACTTTTAAAAAACTTTTTTTTTTTTTTGTCTTTTTGTCTTTTCTAGGGCCGCACCCGCGGCATATGGAGATTCCCAGGCAAGGGGTCTAATTGGAGCTGCAGCTGCCGGCCTACGTCACAACCACAGCAACACCAGATCAGAGACGCGTCTGCAACCTACACCACAGCTCATGGCAACCCCGGATCGTTAACCCACTGAGCAAGGCCAGGGATCGAACCCGCAACCTCATGGTTCCTAGTCAGATTCGTTAACCGCTAAGCCTTGCTGGGAACTCCTTTAAAAAACATTTGTAATTGTGAAAAATATACATAGTATTATGTTCCCTGTTTGTATTTTTATTGCAGCTTTATTAAGATATAATTCACATACCATATAGTTCATCCATTTTGAGTATAGTTTAGTGGTTTTTAGTATATTCAAAAATAGCACAACCATTACCCCAGTGTTACATCATTACTTCAGAGAGAAACCCAATACTCTTTAGCTATCACTCTCCCCAAACTCTTCTTTTTGTTGTTTATTTTTAATAGCTTTTTCCTTCAGCCCCCCCCCTTTTTTTTGGTCCTTTCTTTGTCCACCCTGTGGCATATGGAGTTCTCTGGCCAGGGATCAGATCTGAGTTCTAGTTGTGACCCAGGCTGCAGCTGCAGCAGTGCCAGATCCTTTATCTGTGCAGGGCCGGAGACTGAACCTACGTCCCAGCGCTCCAGAGACAGCACCAGTCCCATTGTGCCATAGCAGAAACTTCTCCTTCAGCTTTTAATCTAAATTACAGATGGGTTTTCTTTCTTCGGAGTACTAACTTTCCACTTCTCTTGATTTAGTAAGTGTGAGTGAGAGTGGAGTGAGTCGTATACTTAGAAATGTTTTTCCATTTATTAGGAAATATTTCAGAATTAAAAAAATAAGGTATGTATGGGATTCTTGCCAAATATTAGTTATTGTGTTAGGTTGCTTGGCTTGAAATGGTCCTGTGCATTCCAGGTAATATTCTACTCACTTCTTGCCAGTTTTATAGAAAAAATACCTCAGAAAACAGGTTCAGGAGTTCCCGTTGTGGTGCAGCGGTTAATGAATGCGACTAGGAACCATGAGATTGCAGGTTCAATCCCTGGCCTTGCTTAGTGGGTTAACAATCCGGCATTGCCGTGAGCTGTGGTGTAGGTCACAGACGCGGCCTGGATTCCGTGTTGCTGTGGCTGTGGCATAAGCCAGCAGCTGTAACTCCGATTGAACCTCTAGCCTGGGAACCTCCATATGCTGTGGGGTGGGGCCCTTAGAAAGCAAAAAAAAAAAAAAAAAGAAAAGAAAGGAAAACCGAGGTTCAAACAGATTAAGTAACTTGTCCAAGTTCACACAGTTGTGGAAAAGTAGGGCCAGAGTTTAAACCTAGGGGGTTTTGTTTTGTTGTTTTAATACATGTAAAAACTCTTTACTGAATATGGTTACTAACCACAGACCATCTTTTTTTCTTTTTTTTGGTCGTTTTAGGGCCGTACCCGCAGCATATAGTAGTTCCCAGACTTAGGAGTCAAATTGGAGCTGTAGCTGCCAGCCTACTCCACAGCCACAGCAATGCCAGATCTGAACCGCATTTGCAACCTATGCTACACTTGGTGGCATTGCCATGTTCTTAACCCACTGAGTAGGCCAAGGATTAAACCTATGTCTTCATGGATACTAGTTGGGTTCTTTTTTTTTTTTTGCCTTTTGTCATTTTATGGCCGCACCTGCGGCATGTGGAGGTTCCCAGGCTAGGGGTCTAATCGGAGCTGTGGCCACTGGCCTGCGCCACAGCCACAGCAACGCAGAATCCGAGCCGCGTCTGCAACCTACACCACAGCTCACGGCAACGCCGGATCGTTAACCCACTGAGCACGGGCAGGGATCGAACCCGCAACCTCATGGTTCCTAGTCGGATTCGTTAACCACTGCGCCACGACGGGAACTCCACATGGATACTAGTTGGGTTCTTAACTCACTGAACCACAACGGGAGCTCAACCACAGACTATCTTAAAGGTTCCAAAATCTAGGATTTATGAATATAGTTAAGTTATAGGATGCTGGCTAATGACAGCAACACCAGGAGGCTAAAGATGTGTGTAATTTTCCAGTGGTATTTAATGAAATAAAGAGATCTCCTTGAGCACTTTTGAGACGAGGCTAAAGGTTTATGCTTCTCTGTGTGGTATTTATAAACAGTTTTGTTTTTGGTTTTCCAATGATCTCTTCGGAAGAAGTAAAGGTGTTCAAACCTGCACCTTGTACGAGGGGTTAGTACTACTTTTGCCTCTGTGAAAATGAAAAATAATCACACCTTCCTAAAACTGAAGTTGCAAAATATCCTTACTGTTGCAGATGTTCCCAGTAGGTAATTTGGCAGAACTTGTCAAGTGTTAAATATTCTAGCAAGGGTGCATTTTTTTTTTTTTTTTAAGGGGCCGTGCTCCCGGCATATGGAGGTTCCCAGGCTAGGGGTCGAATCGGAGCTGTAGCCACCAGCCTACGCCACAGCCACAGCAATGCAGGATCCGAGCCGTGTCTGTGACCTACACCACAGCTCACGGCAACGCCGGATCCTTAACCCACTGAGCAAGGCCAGGGATCAAACCTGCAGCCTCATGGTTCCTAGTCGGATTTGTTAACCACTGCGCCACGACGGGAACTCCAAGGGTGCATTTTAAAAGTCCTGTCTTGGAGTTCACTTGTGGCTCTGGGTTAAGGATCAGGAGTCATCACTGCTGTGGCATGAGTTCATTCCCTGGCCCCAGAACTTCTGCATGTCGCAAGTGTGGCCAAAAAAATGTTCTGTCTTTATGAGGATTACTTTAACAATCAATCAGTAGTTAAAAGCCCTGGAGAGTTATTTTCTAGTTAAGGTAAACAATCCAGTGGGGGGAGTACCTGTCATGGCTCAGTGGTTAACGAACTTGTCTGCATGAGCACATGGGTTCGATCCCTGGCCTCACTCAGTGCGTTAAGAATCTGGTGTTGCCGTGAGCTGTGTTGCGCTGTAGGTCGCAGATGCAGCTCAGACCCCCAGTTGCTGTGGCTGTGGCATAGGCCGGCAGCTACAGCTCCAATTTGACCCCTAGCCTGGGAACTTCCATATGCCCTGGTTTTGGTTCTAAAAAAAAGACAAAAGATAAAAAAAAAAAGAATCCAGGGGGATCATGTGGTTTTTGTAACCTGGTCTGCCACGAGCAAAAGTATGAATTCTTTCTTTCTTCTTC
Organism: Catagonus wagneri; assembly: GCA_004024745.2. Lineage (NCBI taxonomy): Eukaryota > Metazoa > Chordata > Mammalia > Artiodactyla > Tayassuidae > Catagonus > Catagonus wagneri. The sequence goes on from PVHT021183554.1 coordinate 1,837,712, forward strand.
CTTTTTTTTTTCTTTTCCTTTTTTGCCCACCCTGTGGCATATGGAGGTCCTGGGCCAGAGATCAGATCCAACCTGCAGTTGTGATGCCTCAGCGACACTGGATCCTTAACCCAGTGTGCTGGGCCAGGGATCGAACCTGAATTCCAGCGACGTCCGTAGACACCACCAATCTCATTGCACCACAGCAGAAACTCCCAAAAATATGAATTCTCGAGTGTTGACTATGAAAGAAAAAAACTGTTTCTGTTAATCATGAAAATTACCTTAATGAAAGGAAAAGTTCTGATTTTATTCCAAGGAAATGGAGGTCATGGGAGGTTAAAAGATGCAGACTAGGAGCTCAGTTAATGACAGAGTGTCTAGGTCCAGGTCTGAATTTTAGTCTGTAATTCTTTCCACTAATAAACTGGTGTGTATACTTAAAACTAAAAACCTTTCAAAGACTGTTTTATCCTTTACTCCATTTTAAAGTGCAAACCCCAGATGAAGCTGAATTTATATGATCATATCATTATATAATTCTGTGACTTTTATAAAATCATAGATATGATTTTTTTTGTACATAAAAGCACTTATTTTCAGATTCTCATTTTAGAAAATATGGAAATACAGAAAAAGGAAAAATTACATAAGTTTGTGTTAATTATGTATATCTGCAGAAATAATCAGATGAAAACACATACACCACTCTTTAGTGGAGCTAATGATGTGCATTTTCTGTCCCACTATGTTCTCTCAAGATTGTTATAATTTACTTTCTCATACTGTAATTTATACATCTAAGTTTTCTGATTTCTTATTTTGTTGATTTTTTTCTTTTTTGTTTTCCCCCATCCCCCATAGATCTTGAGCCAGATGATTGTGCATCCATTTACATCTTTAATGTAGATCCACCTCCATCTACTTTAAACTCACCACTTTGCTTACCACATCATGGATTATCGTCTCACTCTTCTGTTTTGTCACCATCGTTTCAGCTCCAAGGTCACAAAAACTATGAAGGAACTTGTGAAATTCCCGAATCTAAATATAGCCCATTAGGTGGTCCCAAACCCTTTGAGTGCCCAAGTATTCAAATTACATCCATCTCCCCTAACTGTCATCAAGACATTGATTCTCATGAGGATGACCTACACATAAATGACCCAGAAAGGGAATATTTGGAAAGGCCTTCTAGAGATCATCTCTATCTTCCTCTTGAGCCATCCTACCGGGAGTCCTCCCTTAGTCCTAGTCCTGCCAGCAGCATCTCTTCTAGGAGCTGGTTCTCAGATGCATCTTCTTGTGAATCTCTTTCACATATTTATGATGATGTGGATTCGGAGTTGAATGAAGCTGCTGCCCGATTTACTCTTGGATCCCCTCTGACTTCTCCTGGTGGTTCTCCAGGAGGCTGTCCTGGAGAAGAGTCCTGGCATCAACAGTATGGACTTGGACACTCCTTGTCACCCAGACAGTCTCCTTGCCACTCTCCTAGATCTAGTGTCACTGATGAGAATTGGCTGAGCCCCAGGCCAGCCTCAGGACCCTCCTCAAGACCTACTTCCCCCTGTGGGAAACGACGGCATTCTAGTGCTGAGGTTTGTTATGCTGGGTCCCTTTCACCCCATCACTCACCTGTTCCTTCTCCTGGTCACTCTCCCAGGGGAAGTGTGACAGAAGATACCTGGCTCAATGCTTCTGTCCAGAGTGGATCAGGCCTTGGCCCTGTACTTTATCCGTTTCAGTACTGTGTAGAGACTGATATCCCTCTGAAAACAAGGAAGACTTCTGAAGATCAAGCTACTGTACTACCAGGAAAATTAGAGTTCTGTTCAGATGACCAAGGGAATCTATCACCATCCCGGGAACCTTCAGTAGATGATGGCCTTGGATCTCAGTATCCTTTAAAGAAAGATTCATCTGGTGACCAATTTCTTTCAGTTCCTTCACCCTTTACCTGGAGCAAACCAAAGCCTGGTCACACCCCTATATTTCGGTGAGTTGGTGGAAATTGCTTATGGGCATTTTTTATATTTATGGGTTTTTGATAGCATGTAACTACATTATCTACATAAAATAATTTGATCATTTTTTCTGCCTCCTTTTTTTTTTCTTCAGTTTCTTTCAGACAAATAGCTTAAGATTCACATTCGTCTTCCTTTCATTCTTTTTTTTTGGGTTTTTAGGGCCAAACCCATGGCATATCATAGTTCCCAGGCAAGGGGTCACATTGGAGTTACAGCTGCCAGCCTGCACCACAGCTCAAGGCAACACCAGATCCTTAACCTGCTTAACAAGACCAGGAATCAAACCTGCATCCTCATGGGTACTCGTTGGATTTGTTACTGCTGAGGCACCACAGGAACTCCATTTTCCTTTTAGTCTTAAAAGTGCCTTTGGATAGTCTCAAGTTATAATTTTAAAAATGTATAATGAATTGTAGGTAATAACAAATTATATTTCTTGGGAGTTCCCATCATGGTGCAGTGGAAACAAATCTGACTAGGAACCATAAGGTTGCGGGTTCGATCCCTGGCTTCGCTCAGTGGATTAAGGATCTGGCGTTGCCATGAGCTGTGGTGTAGGTCACAGATGCAGCTTGGATCTGGCATTGCTATGGCTCTGGCATAGGCCGGCGGCTACAGCTCTGATTAGACTGCTAGCCTGGGAACCTCCATATGCCGTGGGTACAGCCCTAAAAGGACAAAAAGACAAAAAAAAAAAACCCAAAAGAACAAATTATATTTCTTATCTAAAGAGCTTCTTGTAAAAGGTTGATTATAGTATGAATTAAATTACTAATAAGCCACCTTAGGAATAGGCTTTTTATGTTTTTCAGAGCTTAATATAAAAATGAAACTTACCTTTTTATGTTTGTGCCATTGGGTTTTTTTTTATAATTTATTTTTTGATCTTTTGACTTTATAAGTTTGTGTCTTTTTTTATTACTGTTGAGGAATTTTTAAGTTTTATATATTTGAAAGTTATCTTTTCCCTAATGGCTTTTGGATTTTGTTATATTTGAAAGCCTATCCCCTTATAAAATAATTTAAAAAACAAAAAATTAGAGTTTTCCTGTGGTACAGCGAGTTAAGGATCTGGTGTTGTCACTGCAGCAGCTCAGGTCGCCGCCGTGGTGTGGGTTTGATTCCTGGCCTGGGAACTTCCACATGCTGCAGGTGAAAACACCACATCCTTAACCTACTGAACCACCAGGGAAACTCCGTAAGTTTTTACCTCAAATTTTAATATGTTGCTGACTACAGAGGGTGGGGAAGAGCAATAGGGAAGGAAGGGAGAAGCAACATGTACGATCAACTGATTTTTACAGCTACACACCAAAGTGAGAGATGCACGTCTATTGAGACACGGGAATTTGGATCAATGAAGAGATGCTGATAGATATTTACAGAGGTGTGCATTTTTGCTGTAAGAAACTGCATTATTGTTTTGACTGTTTTTGTAATTGCACAGTTGAGATACAGTTAAATTTTTTTTTTTTTTTCGTTTTTACTGCCACACATGTGGCATATGGAAGTTCCTGGGCTAGAGGTCAAATTGGAGCTGTAGCTGCAGGCCTGTGCCACAGTCACAGCAACACTAGATTTGAGCTGCATCTGAGACCTACACCACAACTTGCAGCAACACCAGATCCTTAACTGAGCAAGTCTGCATCCTCTCAGACACTGTGTCAGGTTGTTAGCCCACTGAGCCACAGTGGGAACTCCTGTTTACTATTTTATAAAATGTTAGAATTTGTCCTTAAAAAAAAAAAGGAAACCAAAAAGTAGATACAAACTAATTTTATTCTTCAGGTGAAAGTTATTTATTTTTTTTATCTTTTTGCCTTTTCTAGGGCCACACCCTTGGCACATGGAGGTTCCCAGGCTAGGGGTCTAATTGGAGCTGTAGCCACTGGCCTACGCCACAGCCATAGCAACGCGGGATCCGAGCCATGTCTGCAACCTTCACCACAGCTTATGGCAACGCCGGATCCTAAACCCACTGAGCAAGGCTAGAGATCGAACTCACAACCTCATGGTTCCTAGTCGGATTCATTAACCACTGAGCCGTGACGGGAACTCCCTGAAAGTTATTTTTTAAACAGCTAGCATATCAAATGCTATAACTTACTAAGTGAATTATTGTGTGGTTTTTGTCTTTTTTTGGCTGCTCCTGCAACATGTGAAAATTCCTGGGCCAGGGATCGATCCTGTGCCAAAGCAGTGACCCAAGCCGAAGCAGTTATCATGCCAGATCCTTAACCTGCTGTGCCAAAGGAAAACTCCCTAAGTGAAGTTTTTTTGAGAATACTTTGTTTCAAAGATCAAAGGAAGAAATGTTGGTACTTTCTTTTTTTTTTTTTTGCCTTTTGTCATTTTTATGGCCGCGGGTTTATGGCCGCACCCGCGGCATGTGGAGGTTCCCAGGCTAGGGGTCTAATTGGAGCTGTGGCCACTGGCCTGCGCCGCAGCCACAGCAACGCAGGATCCGAGCCGCGTCTGCAACCTACACCACAGCTCACGGCAACGCCGGACCGTTAACCCACTGAGCAAGGGCAGGGTTCGAATCCGCAACCTCATGGTTCGTAGTCGGATTCATTAACCACTGCGCCACGACGGGAACTCCAAATGTTGGTACTTGCAAACAAGTAATTTGAATCACTGCTTGGCAATAATAACATAGTGAAATGCATCTTCGTGTGTTTTGTTGATAGCACATCTTCATTACCTCCGCTAGACTGGCCTTTACCAACTCATTTTGGACAGTGTGAACTGAAAATAGAAGTGCAACCTAAAACTCATCATCGAGCCCATTATGAAACTGAAGGTAGCCGAGGAGCTGTAAAGGCATCTACTGGGGGACATCCTGTTGTGAAGGTATGATATTTGGGGGTTATTTTGTAGATAATCATACAGCTGTTAATGACAGAGTGTATTCAGTCAGGTACTGTTGAGCCCAAAGAGAAAATTTTCAGACCTAGAAAGCTTCTGTTGAGGTTTTGTCTCCTTGTTGATATAGCAGTATTTCTGCATTGAGGTTTTTTTTGTTTGTTTTGTTTTGGCTAGGCTAAAAGGTATTCTTCCTGGACTGACTCTCCAGCTGGTTAAACTCTGGGGAAAGAAGATTATGATGCTCAATAGTTGTTTTTATGATTAAAAAAATGACTGTGTTGTTTATATGTCAGTACATGCTTCTTTAAAATCCAAATAATGAAACAATGAGTTAGCTAAATCTAAATCCCTCAGAAAACATTTGATTCATACACCAAGTAGGAGTTCCCTGATGGCACAGTGGGTTAAAGATCCACCTTGTCACTACTGTGGTACAAGTTTGATTCCTGATCTGGGAACCTCCATATGCCACAGATGTGGCCAAAAAGAAAATATCTGATTCCCTGCATAAGGGGAGACTAACACTTTGGTTACCATCAATATCATCAATGTTTTATATTCTCCTTGTGAGTGACTTTTTTTTCTGATTTCCTTTCTTCCTTTCTTTTTTCTTTCTCTCCTTTTTTTGCCTCCCTGAGGCATATGGAGTTCCTGGGTCAGGAATCAGATCCATGCTGTAGTTGCGACCTGCACCACGGCTGTGGCAGTGCCAGATCCTCTAAGCTACTGTGCTGGGTTGGGGATGGCATCTGCAGAGACATCATCGATCCCATTGAACCACAGCAGAAACTCCTAATTTGTGTCTTAAAGAAATAAATCATTCATTATACTTGAAATTACTGATTTAACCAGAGTATGTTTGGATGTTGATAGTTCCTTTTTAGTTTCCCAGTGCATATGATGCTTCCTTTCAAATTGAGATTCTTCCTTACTGCAAGAAAAGTCTACATTATGTATCTGTATACATTTCCCATTCCATTTGTTTTGTCCTTTACTTCAGAGACTCCAGTTGCTCTTCAGATCTTGACTTGTTTTTTTTTTTTTTTTTTTTTTTTGCCCTTTGTCATTTTAGGGCCGCACCAGCGGCATGTGGAGGTTCCCAGGCTAGGGGTCTAATCGGAGCTGTAGCCACTGGCCTACGCCGCAGCCACAGTAACGCAGGATCCGAGCCGCGTCTGCAGCCTATACCACAGCTCACGGCAACGCCGGATCATTAACCCACTGAGCAAGGCCAGGGATCGAACCCGCAACCTCATGGTTCCTAGTTGGATTCGTTAACCACTGCGCCACGATGGGAACTCCAGATCTTGACTTGTTGTCTTTCCTCTGTATCTGTCTTCTTTTCTCTGGATATTTGAATATCTTTTTTAATCATTTATTGTGATTTTTTTTTAAGACTTCCATGTTTTTGATATATTTGGCACTTGCTATTTCTTTTTTTTGGAAGGGGAGTGAACCTGCAGCATGCGGAAGTTCCTGCCACAGCCACAGCAACACTAGTGCTGAGCCGTCTGCAACCTAGGCTGCAGCTCAAGGCACCACTGGATCCTTAACCCATGGATCCTTAACTAACTGAGTGGGGCCAGGGAGCAAACTCATATCCTCATAACTCCTGAACCCCGTCGAGAACTGTCACTTGCTGTTTCTAATTTAGTTTTTAGATCTGTGACTATGTTTTGAATTTTATTTATTTATTTATTGTCTTTTTGGGAGGGGGGCCCGTATTTGTGGCATATGGAGATTCCCATGCTGGGGCTCAGATCAGAGCTATGGCTGCTGGCCTAGGCCACAGCCACAGCAATGCCAGATCTGAGGTGAGTCTGCAACCTACACCACAGCTCACAGCAATGCTGGATCCTTATTAACCCACTGAGCGAGGCCAGGGATCAAACCTGCGTCCTCATGGATCTTAGATTCGTTAACCATTGAGCCACGATGGGAACTCCCAGAAATATCTTCTATTTTAAGAAAGAATGTTAAAAGAAGCATACAGCATTGTCTACTTTTAAAAAATTTTTTTATTATAGTTGATTTACAGTGTTCTGTCAGTTTCCCATTGTCTACTTCTTACTTGTATTTTCTGTAATCTGATGAATTCATAGAGGGAGAGTACAAAGTAGAAACGAATGTTCTTTTATTACCAAATTGGGCTGATAGATGAAGATACATATATAGTCTCTTTTCTTTTCATAGTTTATTGCTTAAGAATTGTAGAATTATAGAGCACTATTAAGAAACGTCCTTGGAGTTCCCTCTGTGGCTCAGTGGTTAACGAATCCGATTAAGAACCATGAGGTTGCAGGTTCGATCCCTGGCCTTCCTCAGCGGGTTAAGGACGTGAGCTGTGGTGAAGGTTGCAGACGTGGCTCGGATCCCGCGTTGCTGTGCGTGTGTGGCGAAGGCCAGCGGCTACAGCTCCTGTTAGACCCCTAGCCTGGGAACCTCCATATGCTGCGGGTGCGGCTCTAGGTAAAGGCAAAAAGACAAAAAAAAAAAAAGAAACCTCCTTCAAGTTCCTGGTGGTTTTTTGGGTTTTATACATTCCACAATATTTTTTATGTGGTGAGAGTAAAAAGTTTCTTTAGTGCTTTCAGAATATATAAGCACAATTGAGAAATAGATGCAGTTTAATCTAAAACAAAAAAACTTGTTTACTTGTTGCTAGGAAATTGATCTTTAATAAGTTAACAGTGTATATGTATGAAGCTGTTGAAAAATACCACCTGCCTTCTAGCCAACTAATAACTTTTTCTTTTACTGAAGGTAAATAATCTTATTTATTAATATGGTCTATAAATGTATAATACATTCAGGGTAGTTTGTTTCGGTAGCTGGGAATTCAGGGAGTGGGGTGGAATCAGACATGTTTCCTACTCCTGTGAAGTTTGTAGTTCAGTGAAGTTTGCAAATGAAATCATAACAGGAGTATGAAAAAGGTTTAATGGAGGAAATTCAGATCTCTATGAGTGCAAATAGGGACCTGAAACCCAGATGTAGAGGTTGAATCAGGCTCAAGAACTTTAATCAGGCTCAGGCCACGGGCATAGCCAAAAAAGAAAGAGGGTAGGGGACAAGGGGAGCGAGGAAAGAAGGAAGGAAGGATAGAATAGCATTTTATTTCATTTGTCCAAAAAGTATTAGTATTTTAGGAGTTACTGGAAATATTTTATTCCTTTTTTTAAAATGTGAAAATCGTTTAAAATTATATAAATTTTTAATTAATATCGGTAATGGCAGCTGTATTTAAATAACAAATATACTGCTTATCAGAGTTCCTACTGTGGCAGAGTGAGTTAAGAATCTGACTACAGTGGCTTGGGTTACTGTGGAGGTACAGGTTCATTCCCCAGCCTGGTGCAGTGGGTTAAATGATCTCGTGTTGTCACTAGCTGCAGCCTAGGTCTCAGCTGTGACTGGATTCAGTCCCTGGCCCAGGAGCTTCCATGTGCCGTGTGCGTGACCATAAAAACAAACAAAAAACAAATCTATTGCTTATAGACCAAGATGAATATTCTTTAAGAACCTTTATGTTGTCTTTTTAACAAATGATGCTGGAGCAATTAGACATCTGAAAGCAAAAAGATTAACCTTAGCCTAAACCTCACATCTTACACAAAAATTAATTCAAGATGAATTGTGAATTTAAATGTGAATTGTAAAACCATAAAACTTTTAGAAAGAAAACATAGGAGAAAATCTTCAGAGCCTCAGGCAATGAGAAAAGTTCTGAGACAAGATACCAGAAGAAGAAAAAATTGATAAATTGGACTAAGTCAAAATTTAAAAGTTTGGCTCCATGAAAGATACTATTAAGAGGATGGGAAAGACAGGCTATAGGCAGGGAGAAAATATTTGCAAACCACATATCTGACAAAGATCTTGTTTCTAGAATGTATAAAGAACTCAAAACAACAGCAAAAAAGCAGTTCAGCTAGAAATGGGCACAAGACATGAACAGACATTTTCCAAGGAGAAAATAACATGGCAGATAAGCATGTGAAAAGATTTCCCACATCATTAGCCATTTAAAAAATGCAAATTAAAACCACAAAGAGATATTACTATATGCCTGCTGGAACAGTTAAATAAAAAATATTGAAACATTAAGATGCCAAGAAACTTGATACTGCCTAAACTGCTGTTGGGAATGTAAAATGGTAAAGCCATTCTGGAACATGGTTTGTCAAGTTCTTAAAAGACTAAACTTGTACTTACCACATGATCTAGCAATTGTACTTGGCATTTATCACAGAGAAATAAATACTTATTCACACAGTAGCTTGTAAAGTTTATAGTGGCATCATTTTTCATAGTCAGAAACTAGATACAAGCCAAATGGATGATAACTATTGTTAAATTCTGGTGTACAGTGCACTACCACACAGCGGTAAAAAGGAACAAACTGTTGATACACACAGGTTGGGTGTTTTTCCATAGAACCATGCTGAGTGGAAAAAAGCACTCTCAAATGGTTAAATACTATGATTCTATTTATATATATAACATTCTCAAAATGGCAAAGCCATAGATATGGAGACCAGATCAGTGATTGCCAGGGAACAGGAACTCGTTGAAGATTGTGAATGTAAAGTGGTAACAAGCACAAGAGAGTTCCTTTGTGGTAATGGAAGAGTTCTGGATCTTGACTGTTTTCGGTGGTTACTTGAAATCTGTGTATGGAATAAAATTGCATGAAGCTACACACATTTTATTATACAGTGGTAAGTTTTATGAAGGAGTAAATATTTTGAGTCTTCTCCCAAAAGCTATTGAAATTTCAGGTGAAGATCGTAGAATTTTTTTCATGGGTAGACTTTGTATTTCATTATATGCCAAGATCCATTTCTAAGTGATTTTTTTATATGATGTTTTTATATGCACATTTTCAACTTGAAGCAATTGTATTTTGGAAATTGAATTTTTGTATTTTTAGTGTCTTCATTGTGTTGTGTTTCTGATGTATTCAGATCCTCTCCCTCGAAGTAGAACTGATAATAAAACTCCTCTTACTGAAACTGCTGTAGTCTGTCCTTCAGGCTTTAACCCTTCAGCTTTAGTTAAATTAAGCAGGCACAGACCTTTGCTATGGAAACGATACAGAAACCTAATGAACAACTTGGCTTTCTTCTACAGAGCAGAAGGTGGCCTAAAGAGAAGTATACTGATAATAGATGAAAATTTTTAGAGAGTAGTGTTAACAGTAACAATAAATTGTTTATTGCCTATAACATAACGCTCCTCTGGAAATGGGATGGAATGATAGTCTGATTAATTTATTTGATGTTCTTTTTAAAATCTATGAGATGGTAGGGAGTTCCCTCGTGGCTCAGTGGTTAACAAATCCGACTAAGAACCATGAGGTTGCGGGTTCGATCCCTGGCCTTGCTCAGTGGGTTAAGGATCCGGCGTTGCTGTGAGCTGTGGTGTAGGTTGCAGACGCGGCTCGGATCCCGCGTTGCTGTGGCTGTGGCGAAGGCTGGCAGCTACAGCTCCTGTTAGACCCCTAGCCTGGGAACCTCCATATGCCGCGGGTGCGGCTCTACATAAAGACAAAAAAAAAATAAAAATAAAATCTATGAGATGGTAAAGCAGAAAACCTATTTTTCTTATGCTATAGTATATATGCTTGGAGCAGATGTTGACTGAAGTGTGTGTTATGGAATTTATTCCCTTTGAAATCTTATATGTGTGGTTACCTTCCCCCATCACTGGTTCATTTTACTATCAAAGTATAAAGGACAGGTGGCTTATGTCTTTGCCAAGATGGTATTAATTTAATCACCTAACATGACTAGGTTACTTTGGAATATAGTACTTACCGATATGTTATGTGATATTTGGGTAACTTAATAGATGGCAATAAAATTTCTAGTTTGTATTTTCTATTTTAGATTTTACTGCTTCATTTTGAACAGCTACTGTAGTGGCTATAATTCCTATTTAAACAATTTTATTTTGCTCCACCAAATTCTGCTCTCTCATTTCAAAATTTATTTATTCAGCAGTGATTAAATGCCTATACTACTAGGCTCTGGAGATAACAAGATGGACGCTGTCACCTTCGTAGTACTTTGAGGCAAATGATAAAATTGTTGGTATCTCTTCCTCCACTACATGAACAGTTGGTTCCATAAAATAATTTTTTTAGTATTGGATTAAACATGAAAGATCAACAAGTATAGCAGAAAGAAATTGGCTAATCACTTATTAGCCATGAGTTTGGGGTAGTTCCTTAATCTTTTTAGCTTCAGATCTTTCATCTGTAAACTGGAAAAAATGGCATGTACCCCACAGGAGTTTTAGAATTAAATAAACTGATTTAATTAAAGTATATCACTACTCTCAACTTTTTACTTTTCCTTTTCTTTTTTTTTTTGTCTTTTTGCCTTATCTAGGGCTGCAACCGCGGCATATGGAGGTTTCCAGGCTAGGGGTCTAACAGGAGCTGTAGCTGCCAGCCTTTGCCGCAGCCACAGCAACGGGGGATCTGAGCCGCATCTGCAACCTACACCACGGCTCATGGCAACACCAGATCGTTAACCAACTGAGCAAAGCCAGGAATCGAACCTGCAACCTCATGGTTCCTAGTCGGATTCGTTAACCACTGATCCACGACGGGAACTCCTACTTTTTCATCTTTGTGTACAAATGTGGATCACTCTCATTCTACATTATCACTTATCCTTTCTGCCTCCGTGCAAACCAAAAGGGAAAAATAACTGAACTTTATTTGTGGGTATATGTACAAATATGCCCACACTTTTACTGTTTCTTCTTTAGTTATTGATCTGTATAGGCTTTTTTTTTTTTTGCTGTAATCATGTTGACATTTTATTTTTTTATGGAACATTTTCCATTCAATTAAAGCTTTAAAATTTATTAACTTTTTTATACCAAAATATGTAAAAAGAAATCACAACCTGGAGTTCCCGTTGTGGCTCAGTGGAAATGGATCTGACTAGCATCCATGAGGACGCAGGCTCAATCCCTGGCCTCGCTCAGTGGGTTAAGGATCTGGCGTTGCTGTGAGCTGTGGTATAGGTCACAGACGTGGCTCGGATCTGGCGTGGCTGTGGCTGTGGTGTAGGCCAGCCGCTACAGCGACAATTCGACCCCTAGCCTGGGAACCTCCATGTGCTGTGGGTGCGGCCCTAAAAAAGACCCCCCCAAAAAAAAATCACAACTGAAACTGTTGATAGATTCCTTAAACACACAAATTTAAATATTTACAGAAAACTGCAGCTTCCAGTTAAATATAGTAGATTAAACACATGTGTTTACCCTCATTAGACATTCAGTAGCTGTGACTTAAGCTTGTTGTTTGGAGAGAAAAAAAAACGATAAATAAGCACAAACCATTTTACACTAAAGAAACTTGGAAAGGTCAAGGGTTTGAGATATACGTATCTCTGAATGTGAGGTGAGGCTGAAAACAGAAGAATCGGTTGAAGGTGTACAAAAGAAGCAGTTAAACTTCCCAGGTGTTTCTCTCTTATGTGGTATAACCAAGTAACAGCTTCTGGGTTACCTTAGGAAAATCCTGGAGATTTATTCTTTAGAGGGCATGAAATAGAAATTCTAGGTTCTAGAATAAGTGAAGGCAGGGTTTGAGGATTTGTACAGAAAAATGAGGTGGGGATGGAATGAGAGGCATAATGAAAGTCTTCATACTGAATAGGGAGATCTCTGACTGCTCTTGACTCCTCTTAACTCCCAAGATGCTTGCAATAGGTTTATGTTCCCTAGATGGGAGGCTGGAGGATTTGCTTTTAGGCAGACTGGTCCAAGATAAAATACCCGTGTGCCTCTTGACTTACACATCTTCTAGATTAGTGGTTCTCAGCCATATCAGACCCAACTCTACTCTTTTTAATTTTGAACAAATATTTGTAATACTCTATTTACCTGAAATGCAAATGCAAAGTCATTATAATCAACCTACACCTATAGGAGTTCCCATTGTAGAGCAGCAGAAACTAATCTGACTAGGAACCATGAGGTTGCAGGTTTGATCCCTGGCCTAACTTAGTGGGTTAAGGATCCGGCGTTGCTGTGAGCTGTGGTGTAGGTCGCAGACGTGGCTTGGATCTTGCATTGCTATGGCTGTAGTGTAGGCTGGCAGCTATAGCTCCTATTCGACCCCTAGTCTGGGAACCTCCATAGGCCCGTGGGTGCAGCCCTAAAAAGCAAAAAAACATAAACAAAAATACACCTATAATTTTAAAAATATCAACTTAGGAGTTCCCTGGTAGCTCAGCAGGTTAAGGATCTTGCATTGTCACTGCTTGGCTTGGGTCACTGCTATGGCATGGGTTAATCCCTGGCCTGGAAATTTCCACATGCTGCGGTCAAAAAAAAAATAATAATAATAATGCTTTAATATTAAGAGAAATTAAATTTAGAAAACTGATCTGTAACTAAATGTTATGTTTCAAAATGAAAAGGCTTGATAATGACTGTAGAAAACACCATGGAGTAGTTAGATCCTTGGACCTGCAGCATCACTGGGGTGTTGCAAGGCACAAAGGCAAGAGTGTTGATCAGCAACCCAGATCCCACAAGTGAAATGAGTGACATTACTGGCAATGACATGATATTCTGAAATGATAAACTCTTGCTAAAGTTTTCCTTAGTTTACATGGTAGTTGCATTTGTGAAAAATTCATGTGTGTTAAAACTGCAATTTGGGAGGTATTTACATATACTAAGGAGTTAGGTTCCACATTTGTAAACTTTTCTGTATATATGACTATATATGATAGTTCCGAAGTTATGTGCAACATAGGCTAGTTCTATTCTTTGAAGAACAATGATTATCTCTTGCACTGGTAAGAATTTGAACCTGTGGCCCCTGTTCATTAAATGCCTATAGTGCATCTCACCCATCATGTTGCCGTACTCATTGATTTATAAATTGACTGTGGCTGTTTTTGTGTAACTGTGGCAGAGTAATTAAGATAGCATACTGGCACTCTCATCACTTCACACTGCTGCTCAGGCACTACAAATCAGTGATACAGTTAAAACTCAGCAGTGTTTCAAGTGCTGTGAGTATTGGTGTACGGGAACTTACAGTGCATAAGCATCATGTCATCATGAAGTCAACATCATACTCATCATGTCAAAACAGAAAAGCAAAGAAGATTTCAAATGTCATCCTTTTAAAGCTCAGTAGACTGTATTATTTTGTTGTCATTCAGTAATGCTATGGCAGAGCTAAAAGAATGTATGTCTTATATAACTTCACATTTCCATCTAGATGCTTCACTGTTACCTTGAATACAACAGGACTAACATTGAAAACATTATCTTATTTTCCTCCAAACCTGTTTTAAATCAGTGACTTCTTCACTTTTTTTTTTTTTTTATGGCTGAACATGCGACATATGGAAGTTCCCCAGCTAGGGACTGAATCAGAGCTGTAGCCTATGCCACAGCCATGGCAACAGTGGATCCAAGTTGCATCTGTGACCTGTGCCGCAGCTTATGGCAACACTAAATTCTTAACCCACTGAGCCAGGGCAGGGATTGAACCCACATGCTCACAATGACAATGCAATGTAGGATCCTTAATCTGCAGAGCCTCGATGAGAACTCCTTCACTTTCTTTATTTGCTAGTTGATACCATCATTCTCCTGAGTAATGAAGTTCAGAACTTCTAATTTCTTTGTTCCTTTCTCTTAATTATTCTATATGTAGTCAGTTACAAAAATCTCTTTAGGGTCTCATAAAGATTTATTGCATTAATTCTTCTTCATTCCTATTTTCTGTTTATGTTCTCACTTCTACCCTTGTTTAAACTTCAGTATACATGGTTTTAGCACTTCAGCCTCTTAGCTGATATTCATGATTTACTTTTTTCTTTCCTTCACAGGGCCTTAATTCCTTTTTATCATGTGCTTCCTATAGGGTATATTATTACTATTACTAAATTCTGCTTTTTAAGGTCTTCACTTGTTCCTAAAAATTTAATACATGCTATTTTGTTCTTTATCTTAATATCACCTATAAAATACTGAGGCAGTGACATGTAATATACGTATTTCCATAATGAATCCTAAATAAAAAGAGGAAGAGTAGAGTAGTTAACAAGACAGTTTCTGCCTTTTTGGAACTTATATGGTACTGAAGAAACTAGGTATAAACAAATACAGAAAATACTTTTGATAGTGATGAATGCTATGAAAAATAGTAAAACAGGACAAGGAGATAGAGATGCGGTATTTTAGATAGGGTGGTTTTCTCCGAGGAGCTGACCTTTGAGTGTGGAGCTGAAGGAGTGAGGTAATAAGATCAGAGGGAAGAATATTCCAGAGCAATGAAATATTAAGTGTGAAGGTCCTCAGGTTAGGAATGAATTTGAATGGTTCGTGCAATAAGGCCAGACTGGCCAGAGCAGACTGTGGGAAGGGAGAGAGTAGGAGAAGGTAAGGCAGCAAGTTAGCCAGGGCCCAGATCACACAGGACTTGTAAATCATCATGGGGCATTTGAATTTAGTTCTGAGTGTGGAAGGAAGCCATTAGAGTGTTCTGAGCAGAGGGTAAAGTTATCCAGTTAATGTTACAAGTTTGTTCTGGCTCCTGGACAGAGAATTGGCTATCAGAGAGCAAGAGTAAGAATAGGGAGAACAGGCTATTGCATTGTCTAGGCTTCATTTGCTTCTCTATAAATGTTATGGGATTGAAAATCATCTTGGGTAAATTATGTTATCTGATAATAGGCAAAAGTCTTCGTGTCCTTTCCTGGGTAGAGTAGGATAATCAATAAATTATGATGTTGCTTAGTTACAAACTCCACCATAAAGCCAAGGATGGGCAAGTAGGGACTAAAGCACTTGCTTGAAGGACTACATAATTGAATAAAAGTCCTTCTAGACATTTGAAGCTCTCATTAGTTGCCATACTTAGAATCTGGATGCACACTAATAGCTAATATTTGTTAGATACATGCCAGACACTGTACTAGGCACTCTCTATTTGAAATCATGTGCCAGGGTACTTTATAAACCATAGTACAGAAACAGAGGAGAATTTCTTTTAAGGTTATTAGGTAGGCCATAAAATCTCAGGTTTGGAAGCTACGTGGCCTAGAACCTTGTCCAGCCGCCCAACCCAGTTTTGCTGTTGTGAAAATGTCACAGACCCTGTGACTCACAACCACAGCTTGTACAGTTAGTGCTTGGGACTAGGCACCAGAAACTCTACCACTACTGCCTTGAGCTGGACACCTCTTCCACTGTGCCTACTGAAAAATTGACTTTATGCAACCTACTTGATCATGTTATGCTCTTCCCAGTTCAGTGAGATAAAACAGCCACAGAGCAAATCTTCTCAGAGTTACTTGAGGCCAAAAATAGGAGTGGAGATTGTTGAGAGAGATCTCTGAAACTTGTTAAGACCTCCACTAAGTGCAAGGAAGCCAGCCGTAAAGCAGGGGAATCAGAGTTAAGACTACATACAGTAAAGCCCAGACAGCTTAAGAACTGTGACCTGACAAAAAATATAGCATGCCTCTTTCTGGAGGTAAATATTTTCTACTTTAATTCCTAGAGTTCTTTTATACAGAGTGTCTACGGAGTTCCCGTCATGGCACAGTGGTTAACGAATCCGACTAGGAATGATGAGGTTGCAGGTTCGATCCCTGGCCTTGCTCAGTGGGTTAAGGATCCAGCGTTGCGGTGAGCTGTGGTGTAGGTTGCAGACGCGGCTCGGATCCTGCGTTGCTGTGGCTGCAGCGTAGGCCAGGAACAAAACAAGAATGCTTGCTTTCACCACTGCTATTCAGCATTTGTGATGGAAGTTCTAACCAGAGCTATTAAATAATAAAAACAAGCCTGGGAACCTCCACATGCTGTGGGTGTGGCCCTAAAAAAAAAAAGACAAAAAGGCAAAAAAAAAGGTGATGCCATTTATAGTAGCATCTAAAACATTAAATACTTAGGAATTAATTTAACCAAGGAGGTGTAAGGCTTGTATGCTGAAACTAAAATATTGCTAGAAGAAATGAATGGAAGTAAATAAAGTAAAAATAAATAAAATCCAAATATACATAAACAGGAATAAATAGACATCCCCCCATGTTTATGGAGAGGAGACTTAACTAACATTCTTAAGATATCAGTACTCCCCAAAGCAATCTACAAATTCATTGCAATACCTATCAAATTCCAACAGCCCTTTCTGCAGAATGGAAAAGCATATCCTTAAATTCATATGGAGGAGTTCCTGTTGTGGCTCAGCTATAGCAAACCTGACAGACTTGTCAGGTTTGGAAGCTAGGCCACGTAGCTTCCAAACCTGAGATTTTATGGCCTACCTAATAACCTTAAAAGAAATTCTCCTCTGTTTCTGTACTATGGTTTTTAAAGTACCCTGGCACATGATTTCAAATAGAGAGTACCTAGTACAGTGTCTGGCCCTGCTCAGTGGGTTGAAAATCCGTTGTAGGCTGGCAGCTGCAGCTTGGATTCAGCCCCTGGACTGGGAATTTCCATATGCCGCGAGTGTGGTCTTAACAAGAAAAAATAAATAAATAAATAAATAAATAATAGGGAATCTCAGGGGCCCTCAAATAAACAAAACAATCCTGAAAAAGAAGAATAAAGTTAGAGGACTCATTTTTCCTGATTTTTAATGTGCTACAGTATTTAAAACAGTATCAACCGGCATAAAGACAGACGAATGAAATAGAATAGAAACCACAGAAATAAGCCCTTTTTGACAGGGAGACAAGACCTTTCAGTGGGAGAAAGGACAGTCTTTTCAACACACAGTACTAGAAAAATTGGATATCCACATGCAAGATAATGTAGTTCAATCCTTACATCATATACACAGATTAACTAGAAACAGACCAAAGACCTAAGTGTAAAACCTTTGAACTATAAAATTCTTAGAAGAAAACATTGAGGAAGCATTGGATTTGATAGTGGTTTCTTAAGTATGACACCTAAAGCACAGGCGACAAAAGTAACATATTAGACACCATCAAAATTAAAAAACTTTTGTGCAACCAAGGATACAACCAGGAAGGTGAAAAGACAGCCTATCTTCCTGTGGTTGGTGGTAGCTCATAATCTGATTTCAGTTGCTTTAGCCTTAGACTGCTTGGATCTGACCTGTTCATGGATGGTTTACGGGTCAACCAAAGATTAGGCAGAATTTTTATGTGTATGTAATTTGGAGCTCCCCGTCTCTGGCTGTCTTTATTCTGGGATTTCCCTCTTACTTTCCAGAGGTTATAATTGACCCAGACTCTGTCCTCAGTTTTTCAAGCCCTTCAGACTACAGATTTCTTTGATAGTTTCAGCCACACTGTGTAGTGTGGACTGTGGCTTTCCCCCAAGTTAAAAGCCTTAAAAACAGGAAATATATCTTTTTTTACTCTCTTACATGTTATCAGTTTGCTTCCAGTATCTGCTTGCTTTGGGGCTTTCCATCTTTTCAATTTATTCTTTGTATTTGTTCCAGTTTATTGTTGCTATCTGCGTAATGGTGGGTCAGAAGGGTGCTCCTCAGCCATCAGACTGGACATAGAAGTCTCCCTAAGTACTTTAGCTTTAGTTTCTTTTAACTGCCTCCTTTCCTCTGGTCTATATTTATACCTCCAGCACTTTCAAGTCATCACTCTTACTAATCTATCTTAACCTCAGCAATAGTGAAGGATACCAAGGAAAGTCAAGCAGCCTAGCTTAAGTCAGTTGAAATTATAAGTTGGAAACATAGAATAGAATTTCCCAAATCTTTTCTACTAAAAGTGTCTCTGATTTTAATAGCCCATTAGAAGACTTTGCCACATACTCCAGTCTTTAAGTCTGGTCTGGATGGTTATTATTGCCTGGAGCACAGAATCAACATTTCTTTTGATTAGCTACAGCACTGTACCAAGACTTTTCAAAATTTTGGTTGATCTAGATTTTTTAATCCAAAAACCCGCACAAAAACCTTCATCCTTTTGTAATATATTCCAGCGTTATATAACTCAAAATATTTCTGAAATTTAGAGAGCTGTGCACTTACTGCTTGTTATTGTTATCTTTTTGAAATAACACTTTATGTATCAGAAGTATATGATACAAATATAACAGACTTAACTGCTGTAAGCTTATTGTAAACTGCATGAATAATGAATTGTATTTTTCTGTGTTTGTTCTTCCCAATTAGCTCCTGGGCTATAGTGAAAAGCCGATAAATCTACAGATGTTTATTGGAACAGCAGATGATCGATATTTACGGCCTCATGCATTTTACCAAGTGCATCGAATCACTGGGAAGACAGTTGCTACTGCAAGCCAAGAGATAATAATTGCCAGCACAAAGGTTCTGGAAATTCCACTTCTTCCTGAAAACAATATGTCAGCCAGGTATCTTAAAACATATCCCAACTCTTCTTTCTTTTTCTAAAACAATTTTCAGAAGAAAAGTATATATACTTTTATAGTACAGAAGTAAAATAGGCATTGTAAATTAACTGAATGACATGTAAATAATCATAGAACATTTGCTAAGGTTGGTACCATAGTTCCATAAATAAAATTCCATTCATCTGAAGTTTATGACCATGTAGTACCAGCCAAGCATCATGCTAGATTATAGAGACAGAAATGTATGGACTTTTTCAAGTAGGTCACAGTCTAATAGGGCAGACAATAAGTAAAAAACTGCCATAGAATTTTGATTAAGTTTCCTTAAGGAAAACTTTTTTTCTTTTCTTTTTTTTTTGCTTTTTAGGGTCAAACCTGAAGCAAGTGGAGGTTCCCTGGCTAGGGGTCAAATCGGAGCTGTAGCTGCCAGCTACACCACAGCCACAGCAATGCAGGATCTGAGCTGCATCTGCCTGCCTACACCACAGCTCATGGCAACACTAGGTCCTTAACCTACTGAGCGAGGCCAGGGATTGAACCCACAGCCTCATGGTCCCAAGTCGGATTGTTTCTGCTGTGCCATGACGGGAACTCCTCCTTAAGGAAAACTTTGACTCTACTTCCAGGTGTCCTATTTGACCCATTTCCAAATAAAATGAGGTGGCCAACTTCTGAATGAAAATATAAGAAGAGTTTTGTTTCTGTGGATTAATTAGGAATATATATATATATATATATATATATATATATATATATATATATATAAACAAACTGCTATAAAACCAAGGAGGGCAGTGGCTTAAACAGCTAGAGGTTTAATTTCTCATTCCATAAAAGAAATACACAGATAGGCATTTTTGGGCCAGCACAGTAACTCCATAAATCATTGGGGCCCCAAGCTCCTGTCTTTTCTTCTCTCCTATTTTTAGCATGTGGTTTCTAGCCTCTGTATTGCCTCATGATCCACAGTGGTTGCTGGAGCTCTAGTTATCACAACTATAATCTTGGAAAGAATAGGAAAAATGTATAGGAGGAAGGGTAAAAGAGAACTTGCTTCTAAGTCATGCCTCTTTAAAGAGCTTTCCCCAGAAATTTACCCAACACCTTTATGATATCTCGTTGATCATCCTTGTATAAAAGGAAGACCCAGGTATGTGTTTTTACCTGAGTGCATTGCCACCTCTAACAAAATAGGGATCTACTACTAAGGAAAGCAAAAAAAAGGAATTTTATTATTTATTTATTTGTTTGTTTATTTATTTTTTTCCTTTTCTAGGGCCCCACCCGCAACGTATGGAGGTTCCCAGGCTAGGGGTCTAATTGGAGCTGTAGCCACTGGCCTACACCAGAGCCACAGCAACGCAGGATCCAAGCCACGTCTGCAACCTATACCACAGCTCACGGCAAAGCCAGATCCTTAACCCACTGAGCAAGGCCAGGGATTGAACCCGCAACCTCTTGGTTCCTAGTCAGATTCATTAAGCACTAAGCCACGATGGGAACTCCCCAGAAAAAAGGAAATTTATCTATCTTTTTGCCTTATCTAGGGCCGCACCCGCAGCATATGGAGGTTCCCAGGCTAGGGGTCTAACAGGAGCTGTAGCTGCCGGCCTTCACCACAGCCACAGCAACGTGGGATCTGAGCTGCATCTGCAACCTACACCACAGCTCACGGCAACGCCAGATCCTTAACCCACTGAGCAAGGCCAGGGATCGAACCCACAAGCTCATGGTTCCTAGTCGGATTTGTTAAACGGAGCCACGATGGGAACTCCGAGAAAAAAGGAAATTTAGAAGGTGACTATTAACATGTCACAACTAAGTGTGTTGTGAAACAGTGAAATTTCGGAATAATTTATGCATACATAAGTTGTAGGTGTGTATTAAAAGGCTCTACTGTTCTCTAAAAATGGTAAGGTGATGAAAGATTGATAGATATACCGCTTGTTTTGCCTACCATCCCTCAGGCTTTGTCATTTCAAACCTAATCTATCTTGGATGTGTAAGACCCTTTAAGACCACTATACTAACTCATAAACCATAGAGCCACTCTGCAAGATACTTTAAACATAGTATGCTGGAATGCATTGCCTTTCCCTACTCCTAACTCCTCCCTGTTTTTAAAGCTAGGTGAATATGGATGTGACAGCGTTACACTCCAATCTAAAATATAATTGTAGGAGTTCCCGTCGTGACTCAGAGGAAACGAATCTGACCAGCATCCATGAGAATGCAGGTTTGATCCCTGGCCTTGCACAGTGGACTAAGGATCTGGCGTAGCCATGAGCTGTGGTATAGGTCGCCTACGGGGCTTGGATCTGGCATTGCTGTGGCTGTGGTGTAGGCTAGCAGCTACAGCTCCAATTCACTCCCTAGCCTGGGAACCTCCATGTGCCATGGATGTTGCCCTAAAAAGCAAAAAAAAAGAGAGAGAGAAAAGAATTTAACACGGTTTTTTTTTTTTTGGATTGTCTTTTTAGGGATGCAGCTGCAGCATATGGAGGTTTCCAGGCTAGGGGTTGAATTGGAGCTACAGCTGCCGGCTTATACCACAGCCACAGCAACACAGTGCTGGCCACAGCCACAGCAACGCTGTACCTACACCACAGCTCAGGGCAACGCTGGATCCTTAACCCACTTAGTAAGACCAGGGATCAAACCTAAGTCCTCATGGATGCTATTCGTGTTTGTTAACTGCTGAGCCACGATGGGAACTCCTCATGCCTATAAATATAGCTTTTGTTGTTGTTGTTTGGTTGCTTTTCTTTTTTTGCATTTCTCAGCCAGAGTTTTAAGATTGTCATTTCTGATACTCTTATTCCAAGTCTTCTGTTAGAAAGTTAACTCTTTGTTAAAATGCCTTCCGTTAAAACTCAGTAAAATGGATTGTCTGGTATTGCCCCCTGAATACTCATGTTGGTATATTAAAATGAATAACCACTACCTTGATAAAATTTGATCAATATTGGAGTTCCTGTCGTGGCGCAGTGGTTAACGAATTCGACTAGGAACCATGAGGTTACGGGTTCAATCCCTGCCCTTGCTCAGTGGGTTAACGATCCGGCGTTACCGTGAGCTGTGGTGTAGGTTGCAGACGTGGCTCGGATCCTGTGTTACTGTGGCTGCGGTGTAGGCCAGTGGCTACAGCTCCGATTAGACTCTTGTCCTGGGAACCTCCACATGCTGTGGGTGCGGCCCTAAAATGACAAAAGGGAAAAAAAAAGTGATCAATACTGCTTTAAAGTACAGTTTTTCAATACTAGTTAAATCTAACTTGTTATTCGTAAATGGAAAATATTTATTTTTAAAAACAGTTACTTTTTTAGAAATTTATTTTCCTTTGTTTTTTTCTTTCTTTTTTCTTTCTGGCCACATCCATGGCAATGTGAAAGTTCCCTGGCCAGGAACTGAATCCAAGCCATAGCTGTGGCAATGCTGGATCCTTTAACTGACTGCACCAGGGCCGGGGATTGAATCAGCACCTCCACGGCTACCCAAGCCACTGAACTTAGATTCTTAACCCACTGCACCACAGTGGGAACTCCCCCTTTTGTCTTTCTGAAGATGAAAATATTTATTTTTTTCGGATTCTTCCTTGTATTTTAGTGGTTCTTGTATTAATAACCTAGTTCTGTAACATATATTGTCTTTCATAGTGACTTCTTCAGCCTCTGGGCACTGAGCATTAAAGCTAGAACTATTTTGTACATAAAATAAGAGGACAGATAACAAGAAATGCCATAAGAGAGTAAACTTTAACTAGAATGTTTGATCATTATTTACCTCTTGCTTTATTCTTCTAATACGTGAATAACAAAGATATGTTATAGGTACTCGTTTCCTGCAATGATTGTGTATTAAACAGCTACACATAGTAATACATTTTGAATATAGTGAAATGTTCGACCTTAAATGTCAAAACTTTAATGTTATATGTGCATTTTTTAGAAATACAAGCCAGATAGATTGTTTTTATTAATAAACATATCATATAAAACTTCAAATATATTATTAATGACTTATTTGTAGTCCTAGAGTTAATCTTTTCTGGCCTAGTTACGTGTATAGAATTAGAGTCTTTACTTTACATATCATCACTTATTTAGTTCTGGAAAGCAAACCACCCCCAAAATTTAATGGCTTAAAGTAATAACTTTATTATTTTTTGTGATTCTTCTGGTCGGCTGAACTTGGCTGGTTTGTTCATATAGTCTTGGCTGGGATCACTCATGCACCTGAATTTAGCTGGCGGTTCAGCTCAAGTAGTTGAGGACTGTCTGAGCATTTCTCTCCAGCATTCTAGTTGGACTTTCTGTGCTTTGGCTCAAGGTTCAAAGATAACGAAAGTAGAAGTTACAGGACCTCTTAAGTGTTAGGCTTATAACTTATACAGCATTACTTGGCCACATTCTGTTTGTCAAAGCAAGCCAAAAGGCCTCCTCTCAAGGAGAAGACACATAGTTACTCCATCTCTTAATTAAAAAAGTAGCAGGTGAATACAGGCAAGAATTGGGAGGAATTATTGACAGCCCTCTTTACAGATAGTATACCACACTTAGTATTACACTTTTGTCATACAGAAACTTTTAGAATCCCATAATTTAAGTAGCAGAAAATAGCAATCATATCTTTCTTTTGTGACCTCATTTTAGGTAGTGATAGTTCCTCCTGGCAAATTAACAATAACTGTTTACCTGAGTTGTTTAGAACCACTAATTTTCAATAAGTAAATAAAATTTGTATTTTTTTCCCTTAGTATTGACTGTGCAGGTATTTTGAAACTCCGCAATTCAGATATAGAACTTCGAAAAGGAGAAACTGATATTGGCAGAAAGAATACTAGAGTACGACTTGTGTTTCGTGTTCACATCCCACAGCCGAATGGAAAAGTCCTTTCTCTGCAGACAGCTTCTATACCTGTTGAATGCTGTAAGTGAGCTTGTGATGATATTTCAAAATGTTGTTTATAGTAGTTCATTCTCTGTTTTGGTTATAATGTAATGCTTGGAAGATTCATGTTGGAAGATGCCTGTCTCTGCAAGCTGACACTTCAGCTAAATAAGGACTTACAGGATTTTGTTTTTTGTTTTTTTACCATAATTTTTTTTATATCACCGAATTAAGAAAGTGAATGCTTCTTCCTCAGTTTTTCAAAGCCAAGAAATGAGAAAAGACCCTAGAACCTCATACCTAATCAGGCCCTGGAGAACTCTGGACCTTTGGCGGGTTAGCTGATAGGACTGAAATATTCAGACTGTGGTTTAGATCTTTAGGGCATAGACTTAGAAGTGTTCTGATTCCATGTCTTAACTTTGTTAGGAGGGAACTAAGACACAAGTATCTCAAGTGCTCTTCCAGGGTTGTTTGCTTATTGGTGACAGAGCTGTGGCTAAAATACAGATTTTATTCTTTTGGTTATATTAGCATTTTATTTCTATTAACTACATGCATTCTTACTGTATTACTTTTTCTGTGCCTCCTTTTGCTGTTTGCTGAATTGAAGTAATAGTTTATCATTTCCCAATTGACCGAGGGCATCACTGAGCAAACCCATGGTAGTAGAATCACCGTAGAAGTAATTTTTGTATTAACTTTTAATAGATAACACAGTTACATGTACAAAATTCAGAGTAAAAGAGTACATAGTGAAACATAAATTTTCAAGTCAACTAGTTCCTCCACCCGCTTTTTTTTCTGGCTACCCCAAGGTATATAGAGTTCAGATCCAGGCTGCAGTTGGGATCTATGCTGCAGCTATGGTGTCGAGGGATCATTAATCTGCTGTGCTGGGCCAGGAATGGAACCTGCCTCTCAGTGCTCCAGAGGTTCTGCCAATCCCATTGCACCACAGCAGGAATTTGTTCCACTTCTTAGAAACATCTGTCATTGCCAGAATATTCATTACCCTGCCAAAAGATGCCCATATAAATATATATGTCTCCTTTTTTTTTAGTGACTTTTTTTATCTGTGGCCACACCTGTGACATATGGAAGTTCTCTTGGAGCTGCAGCTGCAGGCCTATGCCACAGCCATGGCAGCACCGGATCTGAGCTGTATCAACAACCTATATCACAGCTCATGGCAACATCAGATCCTTAACCCACTGAGCCAGGCCAGGGATGGAACCCACGTCTTCACAGATACTTTGCCAGGTTCTCAACCTGCTAAGCCACAGGAACTCCCTTAGCGACATAATTTAAATAATATTAATTCATAGAGTAGTTTAAGTTTTAGAGATGAGTTTACTCTAAAACGATTTTCTGTTTTTTCTTTTGTTTTTTGCTTTTTTTTAGGGCCACACCCGTGGCATATGGAGGTTCCCAGGCTAGGGGTCTAATCGGAGCTGTAGCCGCCGGCCTACACCACAGCCACAGCAGTGCCAGAACCGAGGCACATCTGTGACCTACACCACAGCTCACGGCAACGCTGGATCCCTGACCCACTGAGCAGGGCCAGGGATTGAACCCGCAACCTCATGGTTCCTAGTTGGATTCCTTTCCACTGCACCATGATGGGAATTCCTAGTTTATTAAATTAATGTGAAGTTGTGATTATTGCTGAGAATATAGAAAATGTACAAGAAGTAGTAATAAAATCTTTTGTAATATTACTTCTCCCAGATAGTCACGATTAACTTTTTTTAATTTTCTTTTTCTTTTAACACACACACACACAGACATACAGAGTATTTGGTATTTTCACTTATACTGGGCATTTTCTCATATTGTTAAATATTCTTCAAAAATATTTCAGGGGGAGTTCCCGTCTTGGCTCAGTGGTTAACGAATCCGACTAGAAACCATGAGGTTGCAGGTTCAATCCCTGGCCTTGCTCAGTGGGTTAAAGATCTGGCGTTGCTGTGAGCTGTGGTGTAGGTTGCAGATGCGGCTCGGATCCCGCGTTGCTGTGGCTGTGGCGAAGGCTGGCAGCTACAGCTCCTGTTAGACCCCTAGCCTGGGAACCTCCATATGCCACGGTTGCGGCCCTAGATAAGGCAGAAAGACAAAAAATAATAATAAATATATATATATATATATATATATATATATGTATATGTGTGTGTATATGTGTGTGTGTGTGTATATATATATATATATATATATATATATATATATATATATATATATATTTCAGGGAGTTCCCTTCGTGGCTCAGTGGTTAATGAACCCAACTAGGATCTATGAGGATACAGGTTCGATCCCTGGCCTTACTCAGTGGGTTAAGGATCTGGTGTTGTCACTGCTGTGGCACAGGTTTGATCCCCAGCTCAGGAACTTTTACATGCTATGGGTGTGGCCAAAAAAAAAAATTAAAACTTGGGGAGTTCCCATTTTAGCTCAGCGATAATGAACCTGACTAGTATCCATGAGGATGCGGGTTCCATCTCTGGCCTTGCTCAGTGGGTTAAGGATCTGGCGTTGCCATGAGCTGTGGTATAGGTCACAGACACGGCTTGGATCCTACATTGCTGTGGCTGTGCTGTGGACCAGCAGCTAGCTGCAGCTCTTGATTTGACCCCTATCCTGGAAATCTGTGTATACCTCTGGTGCAGCCCTAAAATTTTAGCAAAAAAAAAAAAAAAATTCTAAACTTGAATCAATCTACTCCCTAGGCTAAACAGTGCTTGTTTTTATGCCCCTACTTTGTGATCTGTTTAGAACATAAGTAGGGACATAGAGATCTAGATCGGTGCTTGGTTCTTCCTCCTTAAGTCATAGTTCATCGTAAATCCCAAACCTATCCACTATGGAACGCTGTCTTTGATCAGGGCGGGGATTCCAATTCATATATCTTTTGTAGCTGGTATTAAATAGTTGGGGGAGACATAGTGAACTGGGAGTGCATGCTTTGTAACGGTATTCAAGTTGTTTAAATATCTTTGAAATGTTGTTCTGGCCAAACAAACCGTAGCTGACCATCAGAGCCACCAGTTTTCCCCTCATGTAGTAGTACTAAAAGTAGAACTCTTTCCAAAACATGAAGAAAGTATTCTCCACACTTTTTGTTTGTTTTAATCCAGAGAAAAACCTAGTTATTTAGGCATTTGGCAGGAATAAACCCTTAGAGAACCTAACCAGTCAAAAAGAAGTATAACCTGTAGCTTGAAACTCAAGTGTCTTAAAAAAAAGTAAAGGAAAGCCAAAAATAGGATCTCCAGAATAGTAACAACTGCAGTCAGTCAATGTCAGAAAAAGGTGAAACCAGTGAAAAGTTAATGGTTTAAATAACAACCTCTAGGCTTTAAGAAAAAGTATGTTCACATACCCTGGCAAGGAAGAGTATAGTGTATTACAGAAGTATTTACATTCATTTTTTTAAAATTGCATATTGAAATGTGTATTTCATGTATACTTCAGTTATTTTTAATTATTTAGAAGATTGTCTAGAATGTAATCCTGATGTTTCAATGATTTTTTTTTTTTTTTTGATGAAAGGACTACTTGGTGTTTCTCCTTTAAAACGTTTCTTCTTTTAATTGTGTGCAATATAATTACGCATCTTAGGATTTAATTTGCATTTTAAAGACAAGCTGAAAAGATAAAAGTGGATGAGGTGAATGTGTTGGACTCAGTATGAAATTGCAGGCATTAATTAATTTTTCTTAGTTTCTCTACAGTTGTAGTCTAAGAAAAGAATTTAGAAATCATGAATCTTAAGTCTATTTTGTTTTCTAAAATTATAGTTATTTTACCGGATATTGTTACCATTGTCTTGCATTTTAAAAGCCCAGAGTTTGCCTCTTTTACAGTTAGAACTTGTCATTTACATATGAAAGTTGTAAACTAATACTTTGTTTCTTCTCAACTCTTAAAAAACAAAAAAACAGCCCAGCGATCTGCTCAAGAACTTCCTCATATTGAGAAGTACAGTATCAACAGTTGTTCTGTAAATGGAGGTCATGAAATGATTATTACTGGATCTAATTTTCTTCCAGAATCCAAAATCATCTTTCTTGAAAAAGGACAAGGTAAATAATTGATTTGAGTTGACATAACTTAAAAAACAGACTCATATTTACCAAAGGGGAAAGGAGGGAGGAAGAATAAATCAGGAGTTTGGGATTAGCAGATGCAAATTACTCTATATTAAATAGATAAACAACAAGGTCCTACTGTATAGCACAGGGAACCTTTATTCATATCTTATAATAAACTGTATTGGAAAAGAATCTGAAAAGGAATATTTATATATCTATCTGAATCACTTTGCTGTACATTAGAAACCCAGTACAACATTATAAATCAGTTCCACTTCAGTTAATTAAGATTTGGGTTGACTGACCTCAAACTAAGGGTAATAGGTTAAAATGAATTGTTACGATGTTTCACTGATATTAATCATAACATAGCTTTCCTAAAGCTGTAGGCATCTTGGAGTTCCTGCTGTGGTGCAGTGAGTTAAGAATCCTGGAGTTCCTGTTGTGGCTCAGCGATAATGAACCCTACTAGTATCCATGAGGACACAGGTTCCATCCCTGGCCTTGCTCAGTGAGTTAAACATCTGGTGTTGCTGTGAGCTGTGGTGTGGGTTGTATACATGGCTCAGATCCTGCGTTTCTGTGGCTGTGGTGTAGGCTGGCAGCTGTAGCTCCGATTCAGCCCCTAGCCTGGGAACTTCCATATGCTGTGGGTACAGCCCTAAAAAAAAAAAGAAAAAAAAGGGGAAAGAAAGAAAGAAGACATTTACCTGTGAAAGGCCTCTTGGTGCCCCTTTACAAATGGATCCCTCTCCTAAATCATTGTTTTCTTTTATGGTTTTAGTTTATATATTTTCCCATTTGGGGGCTTTATATAATATTGCGTGTATTTTCCTGAAAATTGCTTCTTTTATAAGTCAGTTTTTCTTTTTTGTTGTTTCTTTCAGTTTTCTTGGATTATTTTGTTTTGTTTATATTTTATTATTATTATTTTTTAGTGGCTGTATCTGCAGCATATGGAAGTTCCCTGGTCAGAGATTCAACCCAAGCCACAACTATTGCAACACCAGATCCTTTTTAACCCACTGCACTGGGCTGGGGTTCGAACCTGTGCCTCTGCAGTGACCCAAGCTGCTGCAGTTGGATTATTTGTTTATTTATATTTTGCTTTTTTTGGGGGGCCGGCGCTGTACCTGTGGCATATGGAAGTTCCCAGTCGAATTGGAGCTGTAGCTGCCAGCCTATGCAACAGGCCACAGCAACGCCAGATCTGAACCACATCTGCGAATTACACCACAGTTCACGGCAGTGCTGCGTCCTTTAACCTACTGAGCAGGACCAGGGATTGAACCCTTGTCCTCATGGATACTAGTTGGGTTGGTTGCAGCTGAGCCACAATGGGAACTCCTGCAGTTAGATTCTTAACCTACTATGCCACAGCAGAAACTCCTATAAGAGCTTTTCTAAATTGAGTCATTTTAAGTGATGGCAAGTACTAGCTTGGCTGAGATTGTAGTTGTAACCATGCAACTCCTATTCTGAAAGCACCTTCATTGATCCCTTTATTCATTTTTTTAGGCTCCTTAATGTGGCATTATGACCATAATCTGTTGTCTGTCTTTACAGCCTCATTTCTTACTGTTCCCTCCTTTATACTGCACCAGAACACCTATTTATGGTTCCCTATATCATGTAATTTCTTGCCATCTTGACTCTTGTTCATGCTGTGTCTTGTGCCTAGACTTCTCTTCCCCCTGTGTCTTCTTAGTTTGACCTTATCTTTAAGCCTCATTTCAACAGCTGCTCAGGAAGCTCTCCTTGTCTCATACCCCTACCCCAAGACTAGGTTTAGGACCTTCACCTCTGACTCTTAGTATATCCAGAATACACCTTTATTAGTTATTATATCTGCCACATATCATTATAATGAACTGTTTGTATTTGCCTTTTCATCTGCAGACACAGGCCAGGGTATCCTGTCTCTGTTATCTCAGGAACCCAAAGTGCTTGCATAGTAGGACCCAGCAAGTGATTTTTGAACTGAGTTGTAATTCTGAGAAGACATAGTATCTCTGTAGTATCTCTTGTACACAGGGGTTGCTATTATCTGGTTATTGGACTGGAAAGTGATAGTCACAATCTGGAAGGCATTTCATTCCAGATGAAGAAGTCATGCAAGGTGTGAAGATACTTATATGGGTTAGTCCCTGGGTGAATGCCCGTAGTATAAAAAGAATGCTTTAGAATAGCTACATCAGACTATGTAGTATGGAGTGAGAGCTCTGGTAGTAGGGGCTTTCCCCAGGTGAACAATTCACTTGGGATGAAGAGACAGAAAATGTATTGGCCGAATCTTTAGGTAATACAGATCTGGAAAGCATAGCAAATAATTCAGAAGACCATCAGTATCTAAAAAGATTTGATAGGCCAAGCAGTCCCAGAAAATAAGGTCTAGTTGGAAGAAATTCACAAGGATTGGGTTTAAAAAAAAATCCGTTCGGTTGTGGGAGCTTGAGCTTGGCAGTAGGAAATGGAACAGACTTAGGTACACTGCCTACACATAAGTGTAAGAGTCAGTGTGGTGTAACTAGATGTCCCAGAAAATTTTTATTAAAAGAGACACAGCATCTCCATATAATATGGCAAGAACCTCAGTAACTCTCTGTCATGCTGGATTACTTCTCACCTGGTCTGTTTGGTCCTGAGACTGATGCATTTGATGGTCACATTGGAGGAGGATGGTTTAAAGAACAGTGACCAGGAGGGCTAACATAACGTTTAAGGGATAGATGCAGAACTGGGAATGGTAGCCAGTGTAAAAGTAGACACAGGCAAACATAGCTGCTTTTAAACATCTGAAATACTGTCTCACAAAGAAGCACACAAGGTTTGGGTGAGTTGGGGATTGACTACAAGGAATTGCATTTAGACCAGATGTTGGATACTAGAAGGAGACAGATGTCATTATCATGAAGAGCTTTCTAGCAGCAGTTATTAACCAAAGATGAAATGGGTTTCTTGGTTAGGGAGTGAGTTCCCTATTAAGGCATAGAAGCAGAGGTTGGCCACCACTTGGTAGAGGTGTTCTCAGAGGATTTTCAAACATCACTAAGTAAAATGAACTCTGTGGGCGCTGCAACCTCAGGCAGCCCAAGATCTTTCTTCACCTTTTTTCCCCAATGGATACACTTTTTTGATATCTTTTTAGGGCCACACCCACAGCATATGGAGGTTCCCAAGCTAGGAGTCGAATCAGCTGTAGCCTGTAGCCTATACCACTGCCACAGCAATGAAGGATCCGAGCTGTGTTTGTGACCTATATCACAGCTTACGGCAACGCCAGGTCCTTAAGCCACTGAGTGGGGCTAGGTCTTGAACCTGTGTCCTCATGTATGCTAGTCAGATTTGTTTCCGCTCAGCCATGATGGGAACTCCCCCATGGGTCCACATTTCCTTCTCTCTCTCTTTCTTTCTTTCTCTTTCTTTCTTTCTTTTCTTTTCTTTCTGTTTCTTTCTTTCTCTCTTCTTTCTTTCTTTCTCTCTTTCTCTCTCTTTCTCTTTCTTTTCTTTCTCTCTTTCTCTCTTCTTTCTTTCTTTCTTTCTCTCTCTCTCTCTCTCTCTTTCTTTCCTTTCTTCCTCCCTCCCTCCCTCCCTTCCTTCCTTCCTTCCTTTCTTTCTTTCTTTCGTGTGTTTTTAGGGCTGCACCTGGAGCATATGGAGGTTCCCCTGGCTAGGGGTCAGATCAGAGCTGTAGCCTCTGGCCTACACCACAGCTATAACATCACAGGAACTGAGCTGCATCTGCGACCTACACCGCAGCTCACAGCAAGGCCGGATCCTTAACTCACTGATTGGGGCCAGGGATTAAATCTCATGGATGCTAGTAAGATTCGTTTCTGCTGAACCATGATAGGAACTCCACATTTTATTTTCTTAACAGGAAGTTGGTGAGATGAAGAATCTTTTTGCCAGTAAGGATTAGTATTTGTGATACTAAATATATTAGATTTTGTTTGTATGTTTTTTTTTCGGCCTCGCTGCTTACGGCATATGGAAGTTCCTAGGCCAGGGATCACACGGGCCACAGCAGCAGCCTGAGCAGTACAGTGACAATGCTGAATCCTTAACCTGCTGTGCTTCAAAGAACTCCTATTTGTATGCTTTTTGACTTGAATTACTTCTAACTGTAAATTGATTGTTTCAACAGATGGAAGACCTCAGTGGGAAGTAGAAGGGAAAATAATCAAGGAAAAATGTCAAGGGGTAAGAAAATTACCTTTTTTCTTTAGAAATATTTAAGGAGCTTAGTGAGAAAATTGGATAATGCTGCTTTATAGTATAGATGAGGAATTTTATATCTATTGAGTAACAGAAAAGTAAATTAGGAGTTCCCATTGTGGCGCAGCAGTTAACGAATCCGACTAGGAACCATGAGGTTGCAGGTTCGATCCCTGGCCTTGCTCAGTGGGTTAACGATCTGGCGTTGCCGTGAGCTGTGGTGTAGGTCGCAGATGTGGCTCGGATCCTGCATTGCTTTGGCTACGACGTAGGCCGGCGGCTACAGCTCCGATTAGACCCCTAACCTGGGAACCTCCACATGCCAAGGGTGAGGCCCTAAAATTACAAAAGGCAAAAAAAAAAAGAGAGAAAAAAGAAAAGTAAATTAGAATTTTTAGAAGTTTGGACCCTAGATAGATACTTTCCTGATACTAAAATTAAGTTTTAGAAATGATAAACAGTTGGTATTTTCTTGTTTGTGTGTACATAGAAAAGGAGAAATTAGAAATGAAAGATTATTCAAAGATTCTTACTGAAATTATCCTTAATTTATTTTTCCTTTTTCTTTTTTTGGCTTTTTGGGGCTGCATCTGAGGCATATGGAAGTTCCCAGGCTAGGGGTCAAATCAGAGCTGCAGCTGCCGGCCACAGCAACAACAGATCTGAGCAGTGTCTGTGACCTACACCACAGCTTGTGGCAAGGCTGGATCCTTAAGCCACTAAGCAAGACTAGGGATCAAATCCACATCCTCATGGGTACTAGTAGGGTTCATTACTGCTGAGCCATGGTGGGAACTCCCTTAATTTATTTTTCTGAATTCAGTGGCCATACATGGTGGGGGGTGTGTGCAAAAAATAGGAGGAGGGCAAGCCCTCAGGGATTTAAGTATTGAACACATTATTCCCAACTCCTCCATGTTAAGCCTTCCAGAATTCAACACTGAAAATTGTAGTTGCCTTCATCCTGGTAAGAATGGAGACAAAATTTCCTCTGGGGAAGACAATACCACTTTCTACAGTGCTCTCCAAAGACCTAGAGAAATTAGGATAAGGATTGCAATTGGTTTGGGAGTAAACGTTTTCACCTTGCTTATGTAAAATCATCATCATCATTATTGTTATTACTACTTTCTTTTTTGGCCACCCTGCAGCATATGGAGTTCCCAGGCCAGGGATTATATCTGAGCTGCAGGTGCAGCAACACCGGATCCTTAACACACTGTGCCAGGCCAGAAATCAGGCCAGTGCATCCTAGCACTCCAGAGACACTGCCGATCCCATTGTGCCACAGCAGGAACTCTGTAAAATTATTTTTGATATGGATACAGATTTTGTGTATTGCCAATTTAGAACATTTAGAATATAAAGTTTAAGAACTCTAAACTGTAACGCAACTTGTGAACTATTAAACTTGATTAAAAACTGGAACAGACTTTCAGTTAGGATGTATAGTAACATGTAATATCTAGTAGAGCAAAATGTAAGACTTTTTATTTCTGCTACAACTTTAATGGTTTACTTAAAAGAACTTTTATCTGTTAAGACTAAATTATCCGTAGAGTAAATCTCCAAATGACTTACATGACCAGTTTATGTGCACAGTTATCTGTGATGGAAGAGCCTGAGTAGTTAAGGCTCATGAGATGTGTTAAGTTTAGCAGGTGCATTTCATTTTTAGTTCTGAATGTAACATAATCTTCCTTTTCACGCTCCTTAGGCTCACATTGTCCTTGAAGTTCCTCCATATCATAACCCAACAGTTACAGCTGCAGTGCAGGTG
Organism: Catagonus wagneri; assembly: GCA_004024745.2. Classification (NCBI taxonomy): domain Eukaryota; kingdom Metazoa; phylum Chordata; class Mammalia; order Artiodactyla; family Tayassuidae; genus Catagonus; species Catagonus wagneri. The sequence continues at coordinate 1,871,929 of PVHT021183554.1, forward strand.
CACTTTTATCTTTGCAATGGCAAGAGGAAAAAAAGCCAGTCTCAACGTTTTACTTATACACCAGGTATGATGGTTTACTTATAGAGCTTTCTTTCATAATGAATAAAAAGGTATTCAATGAGTCTTGTATTATAGTGTTTAAAATAGGGTCCTTGGAATCAGTAAAAATCCCAGCATAAGCGTAATCTGTAAAGTTTGTGTTGACTTTAAATATTAGCTCTGCACTCTGTTCACTGCTGTTATCTTTGTAACACTTAAACAGCCAATCATAGTATTCAAAGGACACCAAAAAACTGTCTCTTATGCAAACTTTGTGAGTAGTAAGGAAACTGTCTCTGCCTCAACAGACAGCTCAAGCTGTGGAATCTAGGGAAACCATACTGTATATTCTTTTAAGGGACATATCAATGAAAAATCTTTGTAGGCCTCACTGTCAATGGAGATTGCATAGCTTGTGGAAGTAAAAACAACTCTCTTTGCCTGTACTGTAAAGTACACTCTAAGACTGCTAACCTTTTTAAGTTTGATACAATCAAAAGGGTCTTCAGAAAGACTGGAAAGATGATAGAATTGAATTTGTTAGTGCTGTGTGCTGGAGGACACTGCCAGATGGGAAATTCTTGCTTGAAAAGAAAGTACCATGCAACTGAGATCTTGTTTTGTAATTATTGTCCTGTGGCAGTTTGGTATTAGTAATTCATATCTATTCCACTGTCTCCTGTACCCCACATCCACCTTGAAAGGAATGCTTTCAAGCAAAGGAGTCCAGTGTGCTGATTGCTGCTAGTAGTCAGGGTACAGTTAAGGTGCTGGATTTGGTTTGAAGGGTTAAATTGTACTTGATCCTGCTAAAATAAATCTGCAGCTGACAATAAGAGAAGTCAGAAACTGTCATGTGATGTCTCTCTCTAGAGACATCATTGGTTTTGGATTTGTTTTGAGTATTTTTTTTTTCTTTGCTTTCTCCTTTATGACCTTTGGAACATTGGGAATCCCCAGTGAATTCTCTGCCATCAGACTTTGCTTCTTTTGGTGGTATTGTTATCTAATTTTTTGTGATGGGGAAACGAATTCTCTTTAATAAAAATAAATAACAGAAAAAATAAGTATTAGATCTGATATCAGTTGTTATATTGTAGCATTTATATAATGAAATTAGAAAATTGAATGTAGAAATTTGAAGTCTATTTTTCAGCACTTCCAAAAATCACCAGTACCAAAGCAAAGGCAGGTGTTTGTGAATACATGTGCACTTTCTTTGTGCCCTTAGCACTACAAAAAGGCAGTATGCCTGTTGCATAGTGCCTTCATCTCAGCTATTCCCAGTCAAATGGAAAAATCTCCAGTAATTTTTCATTTGGCGAGTAGCAACTTAACATATATATTGGCTGTGTGGGATATAAAGTTGATGGCAGAATTGCTGGTTTTATAGATACACCTAAACAAAGGAGACTTTCACACATCTTTGTGCAGTGGTTCAAGAGCTACAACTTTCAAGCTCTTGAGGGTGACACATAAATATTATATGTACATTCATGCTCATGTTTACATACTTGGAGAACAAATATTTAGAGTGCCCTGGTGGTCTAGCAGTTAAGGATCTGGCATTGTTACTGCTGTGCCGCAGGTTTGATTCCTGGTCCAGATCTTCTGCATGCGGCGAACAGGGCTAAAAAGAGAGATTGAGAGAATAAATATTTATAGAGAACAAATATTTACTAGGTGCTTTGTTAGTCATCAGAACGTATGATGATTAAAAAAAAAATAATGAACCTTATTCTTCTGAACTTATTTTTAGAGTTTCTGCTGTGGTACAGGGGTGTTAAAAATTCGACTTCAGCTGCTCAGGTCGCTGTAGGAGGCATGGATTCAATCCCTACCCAGTGCAATGCATTAAAAGGATCTGCTGTTGCTGAAGCTGCAGTGTAGGTCTCAGCTGAGGCTCAGATTCAATCCCTGGTCCAGGAACTTTCATATACCACCAGTGTAGCCATAAAATTAAACAAACAAAACTTATTCTTATAAAAACTTTTATTTTTATTTTTTATTTTTTATCTTTTTTGCTTTTTAGAGCTGTACCTGCAGCATATGGAGGTTCCCAAGCTAGGGGTCTAATCGGAACCTATGCCACAGCCACAGCAACGCCAGATGAGAGCCACATCTGTGACCTACACCATAGGTCATGGCAACGCCAGATCCTTAACCCACTGAGCGAGACCAGGGATCGAGCCCAAAACCTCATGGTTTCTAGTTAGATTCGTTTCCTCTTTGCCATGATGGGACCTCCCTAAAAACTTTTAAATGGTTTATAGTAAATAGTGTTGGTTGGTTTATAGTATTGGTTGTTATTAGCGGTCATTCATTTGTCATAATATTCTTTAAAGCCTAGCTTAATTTCATTTATAGCCTCCAAAGGCCACTTATAGTCCAGAATCTGAAAATTAAAATTACTCAATAATGTTAATACATGGTAATAAAATATTTCAGATAATTTTCAGATAGTATGTAAAACTGGAGTTCCCTTCGTGGCTCAGTGGTTAACGAATCTGACTAAAAACCATGAGGTTGCGGGTTCGATCCCTGGCCTTGCTCAGTGGGTTAAGGATCCGGCATTGCATAGGTTGCAGATGCAGCTCGAATCTGGTGTGGCTGTGGCTGTGGCTGGCATCTGCAGCTCCAGTTTAACCCCTAGCCTTGGAACTTGCATTTGCTGCAGGTATGGCCCTAGAAAAAGTAAAGAAAGAAACACCAAAAAAAAAAATCACCCAAGTTCTCTTTCACTGTCATTCTTTTTCCATATATAGATATATCCTTTTAAAAATAGAAATGGGGGCATACTATATATACTGATTTTGTAGCCTGATGTTTTTATTTTTCTTTATTAGCAGATAGGGTTTTTGTAGAATTTTAACAGATTAGTATTCTATTGTATGACCCTTTGTTATGTTAGAGTTATTGTGCTTTTCTTATTAATTCATATGAATTCTCTAGAGATTTTAGCTATTTGTTGTGGCAATAATTCTTTTTTAAATTTTACTAATAAAATTTGTAGGTATTCCAAAGTTGCTTTTTTTATATTAAAGGATTTGTTTATTTGTTTCCTTTTTGGCAACCTCCTAGCAATGGGGATCTGACCAGTATCAGTATCCAGTGGAGGAATAATCAATCATTAACTTCAAATGCTTGATTTTTTTTAAAAAAAATTTGAATTAGAGATTGTATTTGGTATTATTTGTCTCACAATCCATTTACTTTATAGAATGAAGGCACTTCTCAGCATATGTGTATGATTCACAAATTATCCTATCCACAGATGGTAATAGAGCACATAGCCCTTCCCTAGTGGTGCTGCCTGAACTTTTGCCCAGCCTCTAGCTTCAGAACTTCTGATGTGGGAGACCCTACCCTCAACACAGCGTCCTGGAAGCTATTGAGCAAATGTATCTCCTTCTGAAGCCCAGCAGAAGTTATTTGTTCTTGGGGTTCTCCAAGAACCATCTGAGTTCTGGTTTTTGGAAACATGGGAATTTTCAGAGCAGCATTTGAGCCAAACTCTCATGTATAATATTTTGCCTTTGGGAAGGTATATTCTGTGTTCTAAATAGTTGACTGAACAGACTGAGTTTTGGATTGTGGTTGTTTTGACTGGGAGAAAAAGCTTGCCTTACAGTCAGGAGATCAGATCTCACCTCTGCCACAGACTGTACCTACTGATTAACTACTTTAAAATGAAGATATAATACTAAAGCAATGTTTTTCAAATTGCTTAGATTGTTTTATTATTCAGGTGAAATCTTATGCAAAAAGCTAGTATATAAAAAGGTTGAGGAGTTCTCGTCGTGGCGCAATGGAAATGAATTCGCCTAGGAACCATGAGGTTGTGGGTTTGATCCCTGGCCTTGCTCAGTGGGTTAAGGATCCGGCATTGCCATGAGCTGTGGTGTAGGTCGCAGATGCGGTCGGATCTGGTGTTGCTGTGACTGTGGTATAGGCCGCAACTGTATCTCCGATTAGACCCCTAGCCTGGGAACATGTGCCACGGGTGCAGCCCTAAAAAGTGAAAGAAAAAAAGAAAAAAGAATGAAAGCTAGTTTGGGTGCTGTCTTTGCACTAGAGAAGGGAGTCCAGAGCTCTTACTCTTTGGTTTCTGTTCTTCTACATCTACCACTTGTCGGAGGGTGTGAGTCTTCTCATGGTTTGAAAACTGGTAGACTAGTATTATTTTGTTTTGTTTCTGAATCCTGTTCACTAGCTTTCTAAATTTGAGAATGAGCATGTAATACAAAAGGTAGAGTTAATCTGTTTCTGAAACTCATCTCATTCTAGATATTTTTAAGGTCTTTTTAATGTATTTCCCTCCAAACAAGAATAAATTACAAGTCCAACAGTGAACCTTTCTGTAGTTTGGTCAAGTTGGAGTCTGAATCCGTTATAGACAAGAAAAGTGATACTTGATTTGGCAGAGTGGAAATGCACTTAGTTTGGTAGATGACAACTCTCAGTCTGGGTATCCAGATTGTCCAGGAACATAGAAATAAGATCATGCAAACTGTAGTTTTCAGTCCCTCTGTCTCTTCTTAGTACATAATAACCAGCCACTATGTAACCAAGAGCCCCACCTGCTCCATGCAGGATTTCTTTCTTTCTTCTTCTTCTTTTTTTTTTGGTCTTTTTAGGGCTGAATCTATGGCATATGGAGGCTCCCAGGCCAGGGGTCAAGTTGGAGCTACAGCTGCCAGCCTACAGCACAGCCACAGCAATGCCAGACCTGAGCTACATCTGCAACCTACACCACAGCTCATGGTAATGCCAGATTCTTAACCCACCGAGTGAAACCAGGGATTGAACCCACAACTTCATGGTTCCTAGTGGGATTCATTTCTGTTGTACCACAACAGGAACTCCCCCATTCAGAATTAATTAAGAGATGAAAGTAGGCTTTCTTGGATATTCTCCTTCCTTATGTAGAGATACGACTCTGGGTCTTAGGATTCACTGTGGCTTTCCTGGGACCAGAGCAGGAGCCAAAGTAGAAGGTGAAAAAAATCCAGTAGTCCAGGAACAAAGTCCTAGTTCTGCCAGAATCAGAAGAAAGGTAATACATTAAGACAGTAGGGGGAGGAGTTCCCGTTGTGGCTCAGCGGAAACGAATCTGACTAGGAACCATGAGGTTGTGGGTTTGATCCCTGACCTTGCTCAGTGGGTTAAGGATCCAGCGTTGCTTTGACTGTGGCGTAGGCCGGTGGCTGTAGCTCCGATTCGACCCCTAGCCTGGGAACCTCTATATGCTGTGGGTGCGGCCCTAAAAATGCAAAAAAAAAAAAAAAAAGACAGTAGGGGGAAAAAAGATAGTAGAGATGTCCAGAGCCAGTAGAAACATTCAGCCATACTTGAAATACCTGAGCAAGACTCAAACTGGATGGAGGCCTGGGTCAAGAACCATGAGCACTGTAACAGAAGCAGTAAGAAGACTGATGATAACATCTCTCTTTCAGTCCTTGGGGTTGTTGTCTCATAGTTAGGGGTAGGCTCATCAGTTGCCAGATATAGAGCCTAAAGCAGATGAATGATGAACTCATCCTGTTCTCCTAGGAAGCTAGAGTAAGGTGTAGAACTCAAGAACTCAAATGCACCCCCCAAATAAGTATTCCATTAATTACCTCTTCTACAGTAAAATATACTCCCAGGGCTGTGTTAATTCTTACCTTCATTTTCTCAGATTGAGTCTCTGCGTATGTGAAGAGACTTATACTTGGCAAAGTTGTGATAAATGACCAGATGAAATTGGTCTCGTTATTTTCTTTTGACATAAAATGAAGTTTTTTTGTTTTGTTTTGTTTTGTTTTGCTTTTTAGGGCTGCACCCATGGCATATGGAGTTTTCCAGGCTAGGGTTCTAATCAGAGCTACAGCTGTTGCCCTACGCCACAGCCATAGCCATGCCAGATCAGAGCTGCGTCTGGTACCTACACCACAGCTCACGGTAACGCCGGATCTTTAACCCACTGAGCAAGGCCAGGGATCAAACCCACAACTTCATGGATCCTAGTCAGATTCGGTTCTGCTGCACCATGACGGGAACTCCATAAAATGAAGTTCTTATATTTTGTGAAGATCATAAAAAGTAATTATGTTAGTATTACAGACTTGGAAGGAACAATGAGATCTGAATTTAGGAAAATTATTTCTAAATGTTATAGCACTTCATTAGGAGGCTAAAGTACATAGTTTTTAGAAAAGTGAGGAGTTACCTGGTGGCCTAGCAGTTAAGGATTTGGCGTTATCACTGCTGTAGCTCAGGTTCGATCCTTGGCCCAGGAACTTCCACATGCCACAGGTGTGGCTAAAAAAAAAGAAAAAGAAAAAAAGAAAGAAAAGAGCACTGAAGTGCTTGCCAAGAGAAACAATAACATCAGTTGCTTTGACACATAATAAATTAACTCATGGTTCTTTTCTGTTTGATGTGCATGTTAAATAAAATAAGCAAAATGCATTGATTCCTACTTTAAGCAGTCCTTTCATGAAGTATACTCATCCTAAATAATGGACCTGCTACCTTTTTTTGATGTTATAAAAGATGATTATTGTTATTTGTAACCTCTGCTTGTTTGATGGAATGGTGAAGTGGAATCTTCCTTGGTAATACAGTGTATGCAGTGATTAAAAGCGTGGACTTTGGAGGCAGAAAAACAAGTGTTCAAGTCCTTATGATACCACTTAGCTATTGTGCAATCTTAGTGTCTTTAATCTCCTCTCAGTGTACTCATCTGTAAGGCAGGGATAATAATAATCCCTACCTCATAAAGATTGTTTTGAAGTAAATTGGGACTTTCCTGTTGCAACTGACAGAAACCCAATTCAAATTCACTTGACAAAAAAGAGAATTTATTGGCTCATGTGACTGGAAGATTAACTGGAATGCTGGCTTCAGAGATGCTTCAGCTCAAGCAGTGTTGTCTCAGGGTTTAGGCTTTCTCTTCATCTTAGCTCTGCTTTTCTGTCTGTTGGCTTTACTTTCAGGAAGGCTTTTACTACATGGCATCTCTAGCTTTGTTTCATCTTCATAATTACTGATCCTAGAGAAGAGAGCTGGTAAACCTCCCTACCGATCTTGTTGAGTTGTAGTTCTTTTTTTATCCCTTGTAATCTTTTTAGGGCTACATCCACGGCATATGGAGATTTCCAGGCTAGCGGTCGAATCCGAGCTACATCTTCCAGCCTGTGCCACAGCCACAGCAATGCAGGATCCAAGTTGAGTCCTGCACCACAGCTCATAGCACCGCCAGATCCTTAACCTACCCTTGAGGCCAGGGATCGAACCTGTAACCTCTTGATTACTAGTCAGATTCGTTTCTGCTGAAACACAACAAGAACTCCTCCAGTACTTTTTTTTTTGGTCTTTTTGCCTTATCTAGGGCCGCACCCGCGACATATGGAGGTTCCCAGGCTGGGGGGCCAACAGGAGCTGTAGCTGCTGCCCTTCACCACAGCCACAGCAACACAGGATCCGAGCCACATCTACAACCTACACCACAGCTCACGGCAACGCCAGATCCTTAACCCAGTGAGCAAGTCCAGGGATTGAACCTGCAACCTCATGGTTCCTAGCCGGATTTGTTAACCACTGAGCCACGACGGCAGCTCCATCCTCCAGTACTTTTTTTGATTCCCCCATTATTCCTCTTATACTATGGATCAGAGGAGATACACATGAAAACCATTGTAAATTAGAAGCTTGATGAACATCGGATTCATGATTTCTGGTATGTGATGCTGTAAAGGAATAAAATTCAGGTTTTTTTCCTTCCTCTGTGGGAGAAAACCCACTTCTTCCCTGCTGGGTTTCCTCCTGGGTGTCTCTATTACTTACACAAAGCAGTTTACTTCTGATGCTTCTGGTCACCAGATCTCTGAAGGTTTTTTCCTCGTAACAAGCAATTCTCTGTGACACTGTGTGTCTTATAATTTAACTCAATTCTAACACTGTCTGCCTGAAGATAGTGTTATATCCTACAGGTTAAGTGCTCAGTCCCATAAGACTTCCCCCTACCCCCGCTTCCAGCTTCAGATTCCAGTCACAAGCCACAGGTTATCTATCACTTCTGCTTCTGATCAACCAGCTGTAAATCATAGGTTCCAAAGACCCCCTCTCTGGGTTTACTCAGTTTGCTAGAGCAGCTCAAAGAACTCAGGGAGACACTTTTATTTACCACTTTATTAAAGGATGTGGTGAAGGATACAGAGGAAATTCTAGGTGGAAGAGATGCATTGGGGAGTTCCCATCATGGCTCAGTGGAAATGAATCCGACTGGTAACCATGACGTTGCAGGTTCGATCCCTGGCCTCGCTCAGTGGGTTGGGGATCCGGTGTTGCCATGAGCTGTGGTGTAGGTTGCAGACGCAGCCCGGATCCTGCATTGCTGTGGCTGTGGCTGTTGTGTAGGCCAGCAGCCATAGCTCTGATTCAACCCCTAGCCTGGGAACTTCCATATGCAGCAGCAGATATGTCCCAAAAAAGCAAAAAAAAAAAAAAAAAAGAAAATGAAAAAAAGAGATGCATTGGGCAAGGGAGGTATGAAAGGACACTGAGCTTCATGCCCTGTCCAGGTGTGCCACTCTTCCCAGCACCTCCAGCTGTTCATCAACCTGAAAGCTCTCTGAACCCTGTACTTGTGGGATTCTTATGGAAGCTTCATCATTTAAGTATGACAAATCATTAATATCATTTTTGGCCCTTCTCTAGAGAATGAGAGACAGGGCTGAAAATTCCAAGCTTCTGACTATGAGTTGGTCTTTCTGGTGACTAGCCCTCATCCAGGAGCTCACCCAGAATCACTTCATTAGAACAAAAGATACCCCCATCATCCAGGAAATTACAAGGGTTTTAGGAGCTCTGTGCTAGGAACTGGGAGCAGAGGTCAATGTATATTTTCTATTATCTCACAGTTGTGTAAAACTAGGTAACTGGTAAGTTTAAGATCAGAGATCCCAAATTCAGGGCTCTTTTTAGGCTATAAGTTTCGGGGTTTGGGGTGGGCAGGGCGGGGCATGCTTACGGCACTTGGAAGTTCTAGGGTCAGGGATAGAACCTGCTCCTCAGCAGCAGCCTGGGCTGCTACAGTGACAGCACTGGATACTTAACCCACTGTGCCACAAGGAAACTCCCTGAGTTATTTATTTTAAATAGATAGTACATAGAAACAGTGAAAGACATTAAAAAGGCCCAAAAACTTATATAGCTAAAAAGTAAATCTTTATGCTTCTATCTCTTCATTATGTAGTTTCCCTTCCCAGCAGTAAACCCGGCAGTTATGTTTCTCATGCATCTTTCCTGGAGATATCTACACATATGTAAGCAAAACGTGTGTATATGCATATGGATATATTCATACAATATTTTACATGAATTGTGTCATACACACATATCCTGCAGTTCTCTCTTTTTTTTTTTTTTTTTTTTGGTTACTTAACAATGTATCTTAGAGATCTTTCCAAAGTCACTTCATATAGTTCTTTGCAGTATTTTTTTTTAACTTGAATACTTTCAGAGTAGGAACCCTTCACCGTTATATTATACTTACTGGCTTTATGTATTTTATATTATTAGCCATCCCTGGTTTGGGTGCATGCTACCATTGTGTAGCCTAGAATGAAGCCCTTTCATAAATATTTTGTGTATTATGTAATAACATTTGCTTTAATTTTAATCACTTTTCAGTTTTGATGAAGCAAGAACACAGAGAAGAGATTGACTTGTCTTCAATTCCATCGTTGCCTGTGCCTCATCCTGCCCAGACCCAGAGGCCTTCTTCAGATACAGGACACCTCCATGACAGCATACTCTCTGCACAGAGAAGCTTGGTTTGTCCTATCCAGCAAACATACGCATCCATGGTAACCTCATCCCATCTGCCACAGTTGCAGTGTAGGGATGAGAATGCTGGTAAGGAACAGCATATGATACCTTCTTCAGTTGTGCACCAGCCTTTTCAAGTCACACCAACACCACCTGTAGGGTCTTCCTATCAGCCTATGCAAACTAATGTTGTATTCAATGGACCAACTTGTCTTCCTATTAATGCTGCCTCTGGTCAGGAATTTGATCCAGTTTTGTTTCAGCAGGATGGATCTCTTCCTAATTTAATAAATCTTGGCTGTCAACCACCATCATCCATACCTTTTCATTCTTCAAAATCAGGCTCAACAGGACATCTCTTAGCCCACACACCCCATTCTGTGCAGACCCTGCCTCAACTGCAGCCAATGGGATACCATTGTTCAAACACAGGACAAAGATCTCTTTCTTCTCCAGTGGCTGACCAGGTTACAGGTCAGCCTTCTCCTCAGTTGCAGCCTATTACTTATGGTCCTTCACATTCAGAGTCTGCTACAACAGCTTCCCCAGCAACCTCTCATCCCCTGGCCAGTTCACCACTTTCTGGGCCACCATCTCCTCAGCTACAGCCTATGCCTTACCAATCTCCTAGCTCAGGAACTGCATCACCGTCTCTAACCACCAGAATGCATTCTGGACAGCATTCAACTCAAGCACAAAATACAGGCCAGGGAAGTCTTTCTGCACCTTCATCTTTATTATGTCACAGTTTGTGTGATCCAGCTTCATTTCCACCTGATGAAGCAACTGTGAACATTAAACCTGAACCTGAAGAACAAGAACCTAACTTTTCAACAATTGGTCTGCAGGACATCACTTTGGATGATGGTAAGTTCCATCTTTATGTTTTGAAGCAGTGAAGATCTAGGAACTTTCTTCTCTAAGAGTCATGGGAAAGTTACCATGGATTGTTCATTGGCATGTGGTTGGGCTTTTTAATAAGTTGTTGTTACTAGAAATATGTTAATATATGACTCTGAGAATAGACATGAACATATAAGCTTGAAAGTCTGTTTAACCACTTAAATCTTTTGCAAAGGGTTATTACCTTGAGTAATAACCTACTACCCACTTGTGATGGGACTGAAGATATAAGATTTATTGGGCATTTTTTTCTTCTAGAACATACAGTGAGGTCACAGTGTCTAGAGTAAGGAATTCAGAAGTGTTAATTCAGAAAGTACTTCAGAATGCCATCCATTTGCAAAGCAGAGTTGGATGCTTGGAATAAATACTAGGAATGTATTAGGATAGACCTCCTGTCCTTGAGGAGACTCGCATGAGTAAATAACCTGCTTCTCGGTGGCCTTGCCAGCTTGCTGAGTCAGATAGTAGTGACGGTACAAGACCAGACTGGTTCGCTGCTGCTGGTACAGCTGTTGGCACCATGATAAAAAGAAGCTATTTATATAAATGTAGCAAGTTGTTACGCAGACCTCTTTTAATGAAATAATAAATTGGCCAGCAAACTCTGGCATATTAATTATTTCAGTAATTGAAAATTCCTCCAAGATAGGATTTTCAGGTAATAATTTTAGAGTTTATTCTTGTCTTTGTCATTTGTATGGTAGTAAAAATTTGTCCGAATAGAAATTCAGTGAAAATTACCTGTAACTGTTGTCCGATATGAAAAATTGGAGACATTCAGGTTCCTGTCGTGGCTCAGCAGAAGCACATATGGCTAGCATCTGTAAGGACGCAGGTTCAATCCCTGACCTTGCTCAGTAGGTTAAGGATCTGGCTTTGCCATGAGCTGTGTGGTCTAGGTCGCAGACGCGGCTTGGATGGCGTTGCTATGGCTATGGTGTAGGCCAAAAAAAATTTGAGACATGGATATAGAATTTTAGCTCTCTCTGGTTCTGTGTTAATCTATAAAAAAGTAATCGTAGGTCAGCCATCTCCTTTACACGTCTGGAGAGATTGTTTACTATTGCAAAGCTGGTATTAAATTCCAAGCATAAGGGGAAAGGAAGGAGTTCCTATCGTGGCACTATGGAAACGAATCCGACTAGGAACTATGAGGTTGCGGGTTCAATCCATGGCCTCCCTCAGTGGGTTAAGGATCCAGCGTTGCCGTGAACTTTGGTGTAGGTTGCAGACGCGGCTCGGATCCTGCGTTACTGTGGCTGTGGCATAGGCTGGCAGCTATAGCTCCGATTGGACCCCTAGCCTGGGAACCTCCATATGCCACATGTGCGGCCCTAAAATGACAAAAAGGTGAAAAAGGGGGCGGGGGGAAGGAAAGTACGTAAAATGATAAAATGTGGGAACCCCCCCACCCCCTGCTACAGTCCCATGCCAGAATTTTACTGACAGATCAGAACATGAATATACAGTGATGCAGTAGGTCTTAGTCCCTTACAACTAAGATACAAAAGAAAGAGGAGATCAGCAGAAAGATGTGAGAGATTCTTTAAGGATTCAGGAAGACTTCCTTGAGGAGATGATATTTAAGCCAGGCTTAGAAGATGAATATATGTTTTCACAAAATGAAGATCAGTCACTTCTTAGCCTTTTGGCTAAGAGCAAGTGTAAATGAGAACCAAGGGAAAATCAGACTTCAGAAGCAAAAACATAGAGCCGTGTCTGGGGAAACATGATTATCTGTGGCTGGAGGGCAGATGGCATAGTAGAAGATGGCTTTCAGGGAGTTCCCGTCGTGGCACAGTGGAAACGAATCCGGCTAGAAACCATGAGGTTGTAGGTTCAATCCTTGGCCTTGTTCAGTGGGTTGAGGATCTGGCGTTGCCGTGAACTGTGGTGTAGGTCGCAGACCCGGCTCGGATCACGCATTGCTGTGGCTGTGGTGTAGACTGGCAGCTACAGCTCTGATTAGACCCCTAGCCTGGGAACCTCCATATGCCACGGGTGTGGCCCCAAAAGGACAAAAGAAAAAAAATTTTTTAAAAAAGAAGAAGAAGATGGCTTTCAAAGCCACAGGGGATATGCCAGGTCATTTGTATGTAAGAAGAAGGTATGGCTGTACGCTAAAGCAAAACCTACAATTTGCATAGCATTGCTGTCTAATTCTCTAGATAGCTATATTTAGAGAATTAGACTTTCTGAAGGTCACATACTGGTAAGTAGCAGAGCTAAGACTGCCATCAGATCTTTTCAGTGTAGTCTTTTTCTTAAAGCAGTGCAGCTGCCCCCCAGCAACTGCAGGCCACGATGGTTAGAACACAGTGCTGAAGTGAAGTTCCCAAGTTTTTTTTAAAATTCCTAGAGAATAGAATATTCTCCAGGAGTGTATATGTGGAATTTCACCGCATGAATATATGTTCAGAAATACATCTGATCTGTCACACTTGTATTGGGAATACTTGAGGACTCTGGTATTGTCTTGCTGTTCTCTTTATGCACAACTCGTATAAGTGTCACTGCCTACTTATTAGTGATGCACACACCAGGTAGAGAGGGGGCTACTAATCTGATACAAAACATATTTAAAATAAAGACTTTTCCAAGTAGAATTTTAAAATATTACGCTTTCATTGTTTGGGAAGTTTTAGAGTAACTGTTCATAGGTGCTTTTGAGATTTGCATTTAAAATCTTATTCCCTAAACAAAGGGTGAGACCTTGAGTATGATAACCTACCACTTCAGTGACGAGCACTGAAGACACAAGATGTATTAATCAGGTCTCATAGGATATTCCAGCCTGTTTTCTTTCCAAATGAAAAAGTTTTTTTCTTCTAAAAAAAGAGCAAAGTTATTTTTGGCTGCACTCAAGGTATGGGGAAATTCCCAGGCCAGGGAGCGAGCCTGCACTGCAGAGAAAACCCAAGCCACTGCTCTTGACAAACAAAGCTGGATCCCCGACCTGCCGAACAGTTTTGTTTTGTTTTGTTTTCTCTTTTTTTAATTGGAACTTTTAGAAAGGTTCTTGAAATTTTTATTTTTTTCATCTTTTGGATATATGAAGATGTGTTGCCAAAACAGAATCTGGAAAAGCTAATTCTGTTAGGGCAAGTGTAAAAACAATTTAATTTTGTTCCATTCACAAATAAGCAAAATTCCCAGATTGTAGCCCCACAGAGGACAAGGACTGGCTACTAAATTCCCTCATTGCCACTATAAGAGAAGCTCAATGGTACTAGCACCAAGGGGAGGGGAACTAAAATACACCCCTCATATTATTGGAATTACAATTTTTGCGATTTATATTTTGATACTTAACTTGAACTCTAAAATGCGTTTTTGGTATTTGTCAGCTGACTCATTGATTATATTATTAGGAGTTGCCTTTAAAGGTAAACTTCCTTTTTTTTTTTTGTTTTGCTTTTTAGGGCCACACCCACGGCATATGGAAGTTCCCAGGCTAGGGGTCGAATTGGACTACAGCTGCTGGCCTACAGCCATAACAACTCAAGATCCGAGCCTTGTCTGCTACCTACACCACAGCTCACGGCAATGCCAGATCCTTAACCCACTGAACAAGGCAGGGATCGAACCTGCATCCTCATGGTTGCTAGTCGGATTCGTTAACTACTGAGCTACGGAGGGAGCTCCAAAGGTAAACTGCTTGATGCTTAGAAAATCCTATAGTTTTAATATAAACTCATTAAAAACAACAACAAAAAGTTCCTCTCTGATGCAGCAGGTTGACGATCCAGCATTGCCACAGCTATGGTGTGGGTCTCAACTGCAGTGGGTTCTATCCCTGGCCTGGGAACTTCCACGTGCTGCAGGTGTGGCCAAAAAAACAACAGCAATAACATATCTCATAGGCCCTTTAACTCCACGGTATTTGAACTCCTGTAGTACTTAAATGCCCTCTTGTAAGTTTTTGTTTTGTCTTTTTTTTTTTTGCCTTTTATAGGGCCACACTCGTGGCATGTGGAGGTTCCCAGGCTAGGGGTCTAACAGGAGCTGTAGCCGCTGGCCTACGCCACAGCCACAGCAACACGTGATCCGAGCCACGTCTGCAGCCTACACCACAGCTCACAGCAATGCCAGACCCTTAACCCACTTGGCGATGCCAGGGATCAAACCCGCAACCTCATCGTTCCTAGTCGGATTCGTTAACCACTGAGCCACAATGGGAACTCCTCTGGTAAGTTTTAAAAGCAAGCTATAAGAGGAGTTCCTGCTGTGGTGAAGTGGGATCAGGGTTGTCTCTGGAATGCTGGGACTTAGGTCCCAGATTCGGTTAAGAATCCAGCTTTGCTGCGACTTCAGCTCAGATCTGATCCCTGGCCTGGAAACTCAATATATTGTAGGTCAGCCAAAAAAGAGGAAAAAAAGTAAGTAAGCCATAAAACGTGCCAAGAAGGACTAGAAGTACATAAAGCATATTTTGCAATTAGCTCAAGCCCTGGTTTTATTTTAACTTTTCTGTGTTGTACTAAGTATTAAGTACAAAGTAATTTCCACTCTGTAACTAGAGGACACAGTAATTTGTTTTTAAGAGTTTTTAGAGTTCACGTCGTGGATCAGCGGTTAACGAATCCGACTAGGAACCGTGAGGTTGCGGGTTCGATCCCTGGCCTTGCTCAGTGGGTTAAGGATCCGGCGTTGCCATGAGCTGTGGTGTAGGTTGCAGACGTGGCTCGGATCCTGCATTGCTGTGGCTGTGGCCTAGGCCGGCAGCTACAGCTCTAATTAGACCCCTAGCCTGGGAACCTCCATATGCCGCGAGTGCAGCCCTAGAAGAGGCATAAAGACAAAAAAAAAAAAGGAGTTTTTGATTTTTCGGAGTTCCCGTCATGGCACAATGGTTAACAAATCCGACTAGGAACCATGAGGTTGCAGGTTCGATCCCTGGCTTTGCTAAGTGGGTTAACAATCCGGCGTTGCCGTGAGCTCTAGTGTAGGTCACAGATGCGGCTCGGATCTGGTGTTGCTGTGGCTGTGGCATAGGCCAGGAGCTGTAGCTCCGATTCAACCCCTAGCCTGGGAACCTTCATTTGCCCTAAAAAAAAAAAAAGATTTTGATTTTTCTATCATATTTGATTTACAGTGTTCTGTCAATTTCTGCTGTACAGCAAAGTGACCCAGTCATACATATGTATATACATTCTTTTGCTCACATTATCCTCTATCACGTTCTATCACAAGTGACTAGTTATTGTTCCCTGTGCTATTCAGTAGGATCTCATTGCTTACCCACTCCAAATTGAATGGCTTGTATCTACTCACAAGTAATTTTTTTTTAATTTGTGTTTATACTAGTTAAATATACTTATCATCTAATCCTAAAATTTTTTGTTATTATGTTTACATACTCCCTTTTTTAAATCAAATTTTGTTTTGTTTTGTTTTTTTGACCATGCCTGAGGCATGTGGAAGCTCCTGGGCCAGGCACCAAATCCAAGCTGCAGCGGAGACCCAAGCCACTGCCTTGACAACACCAGATCCTTAACTCATTGCACCATAAGGGAACTTTAACACCTTAATTTTTGATTATAAATTCAGTTTATTATTAATTGACATTAAATAGAGTGGATATTAGTGTACGTTAGCTTGGAAGTTCACAGCTCATAGAATTGAAATAATATAGCTCCTTTGTTTTATAGATAAAGAATTTGAGTTTTAGTTTTACAGAGCTTAAAGTATTCACCCAGGGCAACACTAATTTAATAGCAGGGTAAAGAGTAAAATCCAGGTCTCCTGGCTCCTAATTCAGTACACTAGGAGTTTCTTCAGTATCTGCAGTCATGTTTCTCAACAGTCTGTGGGTTGAGAGTGTGGATGTACAGCAAGCAGAATAGATGGAAGAAGATTCTGTTTTCTCAGCAGAGCCTTGGTTTGTGAGAGGGACCATGGCAATCCTAAGATTATAGATTCTCAAGATAAATGAAATTTTAAAGGCTACCTACTTTGTCCTCCTAGTGCTATTACATTGCTCTTGGTCTCTTTTGCTCCAGCTTATATGGAACATCTCAGGGCCTTTTGAATTTTGGCTGCCCTTGTTTTATGTGGGCTGTAATGCCTCTGAAGTAGTGCAAAATAAACCTAATTATTCCGTAGCAGTCCTTCTCATTTGTGAAATCTTGATCTGTTTCCCAAATCCAGCAGTTGCATCCTTCCCCCAGCCTCACTAATGTAGTTTCCTTCTGCTTGAACACTGGTGTTTAGTTCCTTTTCATAGTTCAGTATCTAGAAGGGAACACTCTAGGCAGTTCAGAGTGGATTGGGACCATCACCTTCCTTGTTTAATGAGTCACAAGTACTAGTAACTAGTCATAACTAAACCACATCTCTTCTCTACCAGCCCCCATCCCCCCCACCACGTGTTTTCATGTATTTTTGGAACCCAGGACTCAACTTTGCATTTATGCTTGTCCAGTTTCATTGAGGTAATTTTGGCCCCTCATCAATCTTCTAAGCTTAGAAGAGTCCAAGAAACATTTCTCTGTTTCATAGTAATGTGGCTTTCTCTTCAGGAAAGCTATTTCTTGCGATAAAAGCAGTAGCAGAACACTGACCTTTACCATCAGTGTTCTCTTCCTCCCCTTGGAAGGCTGTAATATATACTTATTCAACCAATTAGAGTATTGTTTAAAATTATTTTGCTGCTTTCTCTCTTTTTTTTTGTCTTTTTGCTTTTTTATGTAGAGCTGCACCTGCGGCATATGGAGTTCCCAGGCTAGGGGTCTAACAGGAGCTGTAGCTGCCGGCCTTCACCACAGCCACGCGAGATCCGAGCCGCGTCCGCAACCTACACCACAGCTCATGGCAATGCTGGATCCTTAACCCACTGAGCAAGGCCAGGGATCGAACCCGCAATCTCATGGTTCTTAGTCGGATTCGTTAACCACTGAGCCACGAAGGGAACTCCATTGCTGCTTTCTTTTATCTTTGCTACCTAGATGTACCATTGCCCCCTCTGAAAAGTGTGTGCTACATCTATAAAATTATCAGTGAGTTTTCTCAGATGTTAAAATTTGTATACCTGGAGCTGTAATTTTTCCTGAACATTTCTGTTTTCTGTGCATTATAGTGTGTATGTCCCCAGTTTTTGGACCAGGTGAGATACATGAAAACAGTACAGAAATACAGAAATTGTTATGGCTGTGTTTTTAAGCATTTTAATTAAGATTATAGTATTGTTAAAGTAGACTGTCTTAGACCTTTAAGTACAGGCCCATTTAATTCTCGATTGAGCTGAATCCAGTTAGGACCTTCCATTAGAGTCCCTCAGTTCCCTCTTGTCCTCCTTTGTTCACAAACTAACAGAGCAGCAGCTGCAGCTTTTCAGCAGAAAGGAGGGTACATGTTAAATATAGCTTGACCTGCTGCTGTGGTGAAAACTGACACTACCACTTGCAGCTCTGTGCAGTAACATGCTGATCCTGAATGTAGGACAATTGCTAATTCGGCTGTAAACAGTGACTCTAGACATGACCTCAAGCAGATGAGGCTAAAAGTAGCAAGGGAATGATAAACACAAGATTCAGGTGGTTAACTTGGATGGTATGGAGGAGAGGTAAATACTATTGTGTCTTCTTTTTCACCTATTGGTGTTTTACTGGTGTTTATTGTATTTAAATAAATAAAACACAAGAAAGTTATGGATAGCCAGTAAGGAGAATGAGTCACAAATGAGCTGTTGAATCACGTAGGGACTCAGTAATGGAGGGAAGTAACTAATACTGAACTTTGTCTTTTAACTGGGACTCTGGGGAACTCGTGAATTCTTCATGAGGCATACGTGTACCATCCAGCCTCAAACATACTTATGATGAATAATTCCAGAGGCAGAAAGTTCCCACAAGTAATACCTATGTAGGCTTTGGTACTTCCCATGTGGCTTACAACAAAATAATACCCATGTAGGCTTTGGATTATGGCTTACACAGAACTGATCATGATGGGGATTCAGGACCTTAGACACAACCACTCTTGGATACATAATAAGAAAATTTAATTTTGAGACCTAGCAAAGCAAGATGTTTTATTCCTCATATCAAGTGTATATCTCACACGAACACAAATTAGTTGTACCCCATTTGAACAGATATCTTTCTTTGAGTCAACTTTACGCTAAAATTTATATATAAACTGGGAAAAATATAGGAGATTTTTTTTTTTAGGAGATTTTTAAGTAGCCAGCATATCACAGCATATCAGAAGTCTCCGAAAATAAGTTCACTTCAAAAAGTCTATTTTGGGAGTTCCCTTCGTGGCTCAGTGGTTAACGAATCCGACTAAGAACCATGAGGTTGCGGGTTCGATCCCTGGCTTTGCTCAGTGGGTTAAGGATCCGGCGTTGCCGTGAACTGTGGTGTAGGTTGCAGATGCGGCTCGGATCCCGCGTTGCTGTGGCTGTGGCGAAAGCTGGCAGCTACAGCTCCTGTTAGACCCCTAGCCTGGGAACCTCCATATGCCGCGGGTGCGGCTCCAGAGAAAGGCAAAAAGACAAAAAAAAAAAAAAGAAACTATTTTTGGCATTCCTGTTGTGGCTCAGTGGTTAATGAACCTGACTAGCATCCATGAGGATGTGGGTTCAATCCCTGGCCTCGCTTAGTGGGTTAAGGACTCGGTGTTGCTGTGAGCTGTGGTGTAGGTAGCAGATGAGGTTTGGATCTGATGATTTTGTGGCTGGGGACTTTCATATGCTAAAGGTGCAGACCTAAAAAAAAGAAGAGGAAGAAGAAGAAAAGTTTATTTTATTTCTATTTATTTATTTATTTTTGCTTTTTGGGGCCGCACCTGCGGCATATGGAGGTTCCCAGGCTAGGGGTCGAATCAGAGCTACAACTGCTGGCCTCTGCCGCAGCCACAGCAATGCCAGATCCGAGCCACGTCTGTGACCTACACCACAGCTCACGGCAACACCGGATCGTTAACCCACTGAGCAAGGCCAGGGATCGAACCCGCAACCTCATGGTTCCTAGTTGGATTCATTAACCGCTGTGCCGTGACGGGAACTCCAAAATGTTTATTTTAAAATAATTAATGAATTATTGTTTCTTGATGATAAAACTTCTGTGGTAGAGTCTTTGCTAGTAGCTCATTACTTCTTCCCAGCAATCTATAAAAAGTGAATTGTTAGCCTTATTTTTAGAGATTTAGCTCAAAGACCTTAAGCTCATTACCAGTGTCATATGGCTACAAACACTGGGGCTGGCATTTGAATCCAAGTCTGTCTGAAATTTAGATCATCTTACATGTATTTAGTGGTTTCTAAAATAACTATAGTTGATTACATAATCTCACCTCTGTAAACATAGTAAATTTAGTAACTTTCTCAAGTCTGCCATGTGTAAGATACAGAGCCAGTGTCTAAAGATGTATGCTATTTTAAAATTCATATCCTAAGAAGATGTGATACATATACGTAATAGAATACTACTCAGCCATGAAAATGAACAAAATCATGCCATTTGCAACAACATGGATGCAGCTAGAGCTAGAGATTATCATACTAAATGAAATTAGACAGTGAAAGATAAATACTATATGATATTACTTATATGAAGAATCTAAAACATGACACAATGTGAGCTCTTGTCATGACTCAGTAGTAATGATCCCAACTGGTATCCATGAGGACTTGGGTTCAATTCCTGGCCTTACTCAGTGGATTAAGGATCGGCGTTGCTGTGAGCTGTTGTGTAGGTCGTAGATGTGGCTTGGATCCAGCATTGCTGTGGCTGTCGTGTAGGCCAGCAGCTGCAGCTCAAGTTCGACCCCTAGCCTGGGAATCTCCATATGCCGTGGGTGCAGCCCTAAAAGGAAAAAAAAAGAAAATATTCAAACTGCTCTTTTCTGTTTGAAGATATCTGAAGTTTTTTTTAAACCTTTTTCCCCCTTCTTTTTCTTTTTACATTTCTAAAGCCTACCATTAGCCTGTCTGTCTGGGCAAGAGGAAGAGAATGAAATTCTAAATTCTGATAGAAGATAAGGTAGAATTGAGAGTGATGGTTTCAGGCATTCTAGCTTTACATCTCCAAGAATGTGGAACAAATTAAGTCTCTTATAATCATACTGTGTATTTAAAAGCATTTGTAAATGATTTTATGTAGAATGGGAGTTTGTTTTTTTGTCTTTTTGCCTTTTCTAAGGCCACACTCGTGGCACATGGAGGTTCCCAGGCTAGGGGTCTAATCGGAGCTGTAGCCGCCGGCCTACGCCAGAGCCACAGCAACGCCAGATCCAAACTGCATCTGCGACCTACACAATAGCTCACGGCAGTGCCGGATCCTTAACCCACTGAGCGAGGACAGGGATCAAACCCACAACCTCATGGTTCCTAGTCGGATTCATTAACCACTGAGCTACAACAGGAACTCCTAGAATGGGAGGTTTTAAATTTAATTTTATTTGGGTTTCTTAAGATAATCCTTAGTTTTTGAAAAGACCTGACCTTATTTTTACTAGCATATTTATGTATACTGTTAGGTATTTTCTTATTTCCATATACTGAGTTTTGAAAAAAAATTTTTTTAAAGACAGTGCATTTATTTTTGCTTTTTATGGCCGCACACATGGCACATGGTTGTTCCCATGCTAGGGGGTGGAATCAGAGCTACAGCTGTCAGCCTACACCACGGCTCAAGGCAACGCTGGATCTGCTGCCCACTGAGTGAGGCCAGGGATCGAACCTGCACCCGCATGGATTCTAGTCGGATTTGTTTCCTCAGCGCCACAACTGGA
Organism: Catagonus wagneri; assembly: GCA_004024745.2. Lineage (NCBI taxonomy): Eukaryota > Metazoa > Chordata > Mammalia > Artiodactyla > Tayassuidae > Catagonus > Catagonus wagneri. Next base: position 1,893,427 of record PVHT021183554.1, read on the forward strand.
ACTCCGAATCTTGAAAACTTTCAATGCTATAGTATAAAAGAACTTTCTTGGAAGATCTTTTAAGCGCATATTAAAAATATTCTATCAGATATTCCATTATATAGGTGTACCTTTCTCAGTTTAGCAAATACAGTGAATAACTTTTTATTTTTCTTTCTGGACCACTCCCACGGCATGCAGAAATTCTCGGGTCAGGGAACAAACCTCATGCCACAGCACTATAGTGGACCCAGACCACTACAGTGACAACATCAGATCCTTAACCCACTGAGCCACAAGAGAATTCCCAGTGAATTAACTTTTTATAAGTATTATTTCCCACCTTTTTATAGATATATCTCTGCGTATGTGCGTATATATGATAAGTTCCTAGAAGCGAGATTGCTAGACCAGTATTTTGAAAATGATTATTAAATTGTCCTCCATAAATGTTGTGTCAGTTTACATTACCACTGGCATGTGAGAGAGTGCCTATATCTCTCACACATTTACCAACACATTGTGTTATCAAGTATCTTATTATTTACCTTTACCAGCACGTTGTGTTATCAAGTGTCTTATTATTTGCCCTTGGAATAGGTGGAAAATAGCTTCTCAGGTTTGTGTTTTTGTTTTTGTTGTTTGCTTTTTAGGGCCGCATCATGGCATATAGAAGTTCCCAGGCTAGGAGTCAAATCAGAGCTGCAGCTGCTGGCCTACACCACAGCCAGTGCAGTGCAGGATCTGAGTCGCATCTGTGACCTACCACAGCTCATGGCAACACTGGATATCTGACCCACTGAGCTAGACCAGGAATCGAACCCACATCCTCGTGGATACTAGTCAAATTCATTTCTGCTGCACCATAACGGGAACTCCTTGGATATATTTTAAAGGTAGAGCTAAAGCATTTCCATGTAAGGTGTGAAAGAAGGAGGTTAAAGATGACACCAATGGAGTTTTTGCTTGAGCAATTGGAAGGATATGGAACTGCTGTCAGCTAAGATGAAGAAGGCTGTGGATACACAGCCACAGCAATGCCAGATCTGAGCCGCATCTGCAACCTACACCACAGCTCATGGCAACGCCAGACCGTTAACCCACTGAGTGAGGCCAGGGATCGAACCTGCATCCTCATGGATGCTAGTCAGATTTGTTTCTACCGAGCCATGACAGGAACTCTCTGCTTTCTATTTCTACAACTTTCCCTATTCAAGATACCTCATATAAGTGGAATGATATATTTGTCCATTTGTATCTGTCTTATTTCACCTAGCATAGTGTTTCCAAGGCTTAGCCATATTGTAAACATGTATCAGAATTTCATTCCTATTTATGCCTGAATAATATTTTATATTGTATGTATATGACATATTTCATTTATCCATTCCTCTGTTGAAAGACGTTTAGTTTATTTCCACCCTTTGGCTACTGTGAATAATAATGCTATGAATATTGGACTACAGCCATCTGAGTCTCTGTTTTTTTTTTTCCTTTTTTAGGGCTGCATCCACGGCTTATGGAAGTTAGGCTAGGGGTCGAATCGGAGCTACAGCTGCTGGCCTATGCCACAGTCACAGCAATGCCAGATTTGAGCCGCGTCTGCAACCTACACCATGTCTCACGGCAGTGCTGGATTGTTAACCCACTGAGCAAGGCCAGGTATCGAACCCACAGCCTCATGGTTCCTAGTCGGATTTGTTAACCGCTGTGCCACGATGGGAACTCCCTGAGTCTCTGTTTTCAACTCTGTTGTATATTTTAGTAGTAGACTTGCTGGCGCATATAGAAATTCTTTGTTCAACTTTTTGAGGAACTGCCAAAATGGATTTTTCCCACTGTGGTGTTCCATTTTACATCAGTACATGAGGATTCCAGTGTCTCCACATCCTTGACACTTTTGTTTTTTTTTTTTTTTTCATTAAAAAAAAATAATAGCCTTCCTAAATCGGTGTGAAGTGGTATCATTGTGGTTTTGACTTGCATTTTCCTAATGACTAATGATGCTGGGCTACTTTTCATGAGTTTGTTGGTCATTTTGTTTATCTTCTCTGAAGAAATGTCTGGTCAAATCTTTTGCCCATATTTTTTGGTTGAGTTTTTTGTTGAGTTGTAGGAGTTCTTTATATATTTCTGATGTTAAATCCTTAACAGATATATTATTTGCAAATGTTTCCTCCCATTCTGTAAATTGTCTTTTCACTCTCTTGGTAGGATCATTTGATTTATTTTATTTTTTTGGCCACGCCCCATGGTATGTGGAAGTTCCTGGGCCAGGGATTGAATCCACACCACCGCAGTGACAGCACCAAATCTGTAACCACTCGGCCACCAGGGAACTCCTGACGTTTTAAATTTTTAGATTTTTTTTTTTTTAATTTTTAGGCTGCACCTGAGGCATATATGGAAATTCCCAGGTTAGGGGTCAAATCAAAGCTGCAGCTGCAGCTGCAGGCCTATACCACAGCCACAGCAATGCAGGATTCAAGCTCCGCATGTGACCTACACCACAGCTCTTGGCATCTTTAATCCACTGAGCAAGGGCAGGGATCAGACCTGAATCCTCATGGATACTAGTTGAGTTTGTTACCACTGAACCGTGACAGGAATTCCCTGATGTTTTTAATTTGATGTAGTCCAATTTATCTACTTTTTCTATTGTTGCCTGTGCTTTTAGTGTCATACTTAAGAGATCATTGCCCAGTTCAAGGTCATGAAGATTTGCCCAGTGTTTTCTTCTTCTAAGAGTTTTTAATTTTATGTTTAAAGCCAAATATAAATTTGATCCGTTTTGAGTTAACTTTGTATATTGTACGAGGGAGGAGTCCAGCTTTCATTCTTTTGTGTGTGCATGTCCAGTAGAACCTATGTTTGAAAGTGAAAGTGAATTGACCGTATATTATGAGGGTTTGTTTCAGGGCTGTTTTATTCCTTTGGTTTGTATGTCTGCCCTTATGCCAGTGTCACTCTTTTTCAGGTACTGTAGCTTTGGGATAAGTTTTGAAATCAGGAAGTGTGTGTCTTTCCTCTTTGTTCTTTTTCAAGACTGTTTTGGCTCTTCAGGTTCCTTTGTGATTCCACATGAATTTCAGGATAGATTTTTCTCTTCCTACAAAAGCACTGTTGGGATTTTGATAGGATTGCATTGAATCTGTATATTGCTTTGGGTAGTGTTATCATCTTAACAGAATGAAGTCTTCCATTGATAAACATGGGATATTTTCCATTTACTTAAATCATCAGTTTCCTTCCGCAATGTGTTATTTTCAGCATTCAAATCTTATGCCTACTTGATATCCAAGTTTTTTTTTTTTTTTGATGCTATTGTAAATGGAATTGATTTATAAATTTCCTTTTTGGATTGTTCATTGAAATTATATAGAATACAACTAAGTTTTGTATGTTGGTTTTATATTACTGCTAACTTTTTGTATGTTGATTTCTTAGAACCTTTTACATATAAAATTATGTCATTTGTGCATTTTTTTTTTTTTTTTTTTGTCTTTTTAGGGCCAAACCCACGGCACATGGAGGTTCCCAGGCCAGGGGTTGAATCGGAGCTGTAGCTACCGGCCTATGCCACAGCCACAGCAACATGAGATCCGAGCCGCATCTGCAACCTATACCACAGCTCATGGCAACGCCGGTTCCTTAACCCGCTGAGCGAGGCCAGGAATCAAACCCGCATCCTCATGGTTCCTAGTTGGATTCGTTTCCACTGAGCCACGATGAGAACTCCCTTGATTTTAATATGTCAAACTATTCTTGCATTCTGGGAATAAATCTCCACTTGATGATGATACGTAATCCTTTTAATATGCTGCTGAACTCAGTTTGCTAGTATTTTTGTTAAAGACTTTTGCATCTGTATTCACCGGGGATATACTGAAGTTTTCTTTTAGTGCCTTTGTCTGGCCTTGATATCAGGGTAATGCTGGCCTTAAGAATGAGACAAAGGAATTCCCATTGTGGCTCAGCGGTTAGCGAACCCGACTAGCATCCATGAAGTTGTGGGTTCGATCCCTAGTGTTGCTCAGTGAGTTAAGCATCCGGCATCACTGTGAGCTGCGGTGTAGGTTTCAGATGCGGTTTGGATTCCACGTTGCTGTGACTCTGGCGTAGGCCAGCAGCTACAGCCCCCATTCGACTGCTAGCCTGGGAACCTCCATATGTCGCCGGTTTGACCCTAAAAAGAAAAAAAGACCAAAAAAAAAAAAAGAGAGAGAGAGAGAGAATGAGACAGAAAGTGTTCTCTTTAATCTTTTGGAAGAGTTTAAGGATTGGTTTTAATCCTTTAAATGTCTGGTCAACGTTTTTGTGGTAAGAGTAAATTAGGTATTTTTTTGAGCTGTCAGCAGTGTTTCAAGGAACTAGAAAAATGTCTCAAGGGCTGCAAGTTTCCATAAGCACAGTCGTCTGAAATGATCACTGTATCAGCCAGCTCATAAAAGCTCCAGTGTCTCTTGGCCTCTTAGCTTTGTTCCTGGGCTTCTTCTGATTTCTGTGCTGATTTACCTAGAATCACATTTTCTGTACTTTAGTCACTTTTGAAGGATTCAGTTGTAAAAACTGGGCAGCCTCACTCAGAAAAGAGACTTTTAACAGTATATCTGGAGTGTTTAAAATACTTGGCACATACTGTAATATTTAAGTCGCCCTTGAAAAATAGGTGACTGATCTGATCTCAAATTTAGTACTAAAAAAGCTCAGGACAGAAAAATTTTGCCTTAAGGACAAGGATTTCTGGTTTTTGTTTTGTTTTGACCCCATTAGTAAGGCTTTATTTTGCATGGATTGGCTCTTGCTTTGTTTTCCCTCTTTTGTCTGCCTAAGACATATTTAATTAGTTCACAAAGACTGCATACAGATTCTCCTCTTCCAAGATAAAATAAGCATTCTTCTAGAATCTAATGAAAGGTTAGGTCCTTTTATTTGAAGTACAGCAAAGGCCAAAAATCAGTTCCTTATGGGCCAAAGAAGGATTGCTGCATTGTATTTTGGATTCTTTAATTGGGCATCTAAATGTGTTAGCCATTGTCACAAAACAACAACAGTGACTTTCCTTTTGGGGGGGGCCGCTTTTCGGGCAACATATGGAAGTTCCCCGGCTAGGGGTTGAATTGGAGCTACAGCTGGGGCCTACACCACAGCCACAGAACACAGGATACAACCTGTGTTCGTGACCTGCACTGCAGCTCGTGGCAACATTGGCTCCCTAACCCACTGAATGAGGCCTGGATCAAACCCGCATCCTCATGACTACTAGTAGGATTCTTTTCCACTGCGCCACAACAGAAACTCCTGACTTTCAAATATTTTTGACAGTTTCTCACAATAAGAGGTAACTTTTAGGGAGTTCCATTGTGGCTCAGTGGTTAACCAACCTGACTAGTATCCATGAGGGCTGGGTTTGATTCTTGGCCTTGTTCAGTGAGTTAAGGATCCGGTGTTGCTGTGAGCTGTGGTGTAGTTTGCAGACACAGCTTGGATTCCATGTTGCTGTTGCTGTGGCTGTGGTGTAGGCCGGCAGCTACAGCTCCTATTCGACCCCTAGCCTAGAAACCTCCATATGCCTCGAGTTCGGCCCTGAAAAGACAAAAAGACAAAAAAAAAAAAGAGGTAACTTTTAGGGACCCAGAGTGGCTCAGTGGTAACGAACCTGACTATTGTCCATGAGGATGTGGGTTTGATCCCTGGTCTTGATCAGTGGGTGCTGTGAGCTGTGGTATAGGTTGCACATGCAGCTTGGATGTGGTGTTGCTGTGACTATGGTGTAGGCTGGCAGCTGTAGCACCTATTTGATCCCTGGCCACCCAGAGTGGCTCAGTGGTAACGAACCTGACTATTGTCCATGAGGATGTGGGTTTGATCCCTGGTCTTGATCAGTGGGTGCTGTGAGCTGTAGTATAGGTTGCACATGCAGCTTGGATCTGGTGTTGCTGTGACTGTGGTGTAGGCTGGCAGCTGTAGCACCTATTTGATCCCTGGCCCTCCCTTCCCTACGTCACAGTTGCAGCCCTATAAAAGGCAAAAAAAAAAAAAAAGGAAGTAGGTTGTATTATATGATCCAATGTGAAAGTCTCCCAAACCAGTTCTTAATCTTTTTTTAAGATAAGTGCAGCCTGTCTTCTGTTTTGTTCCATTTCATTTTGTGGTCCCTTTTTTTTTTTTGGCTGCACTGGCAGCATATGGAAATTCTCAGGCCAGGGATTAAATCCAGGCCTCAGCAGCAATCCAACAGTGCTGGATCCTTAACCCACTGCCACAGCAGGAACTCCCTTTTTTTTTTTTATTTTTTTTTGGGCCACGCCTGTAGCATATGGGAAGTTCCAAGGCCAGGGATTGAATCAGAACTATGGCTGCTAGCCAATGCCGCAGCGACACAGGATCCAAGCCATGTCTGCAACCTATACTACAGCTCATGGCAAAGCTGGATCCTTAACCCCCTGAACGAGGCCTGGAATCAGACTTGCATCCTCATGGGTACTAGTCAGGTTTGTAACCCGCTGAGTAACAGTAGGAACTACCCCCACCCCTTTTTTAGAGCCACACTCGCAACATATGGAGATTCCCAGGCTAGGGGCCTAGTCAGAGCTACAGCTGCTGGCCTATGCCACAGCCACAGCAACGCCAGATCCAAGCCACGTCTGCGACCTACACCACAGTTCATGGCAATGCCGGATCCTTAAGCCACTGAGCAAGGCCAGGGATCAAACCCGCAACCTCATGGTTCCTAGTCGGATTCGTTAACCGCTGCACCACAATGGGAACTCCCCCATTTTTTTTTTTTTTTGATACTGATTTCAACTTGCTGAATTGATTTCATAACCCACTAATGGATATGAACTTCAGTTTAAAAAATGTTCCTCCATGACCCCCCAAAGTTACCTACACATACATACAGCTTTAGTGTCCTACCCTTAGACATTTTGATTCTGTCCTCTTGAGTGGAGCTAGGGATATTTTTTTTTTTAATTAAGTGCCCAGATAATGCTGATTTAGTCATAGACAAGTGTTTGGGAACTACTGATTGATGTAATCTAATAAAAATTAGTTTGTTTAAAACTAAATCTGGAGTTTTTGCTGTGGCTCAACAGGATTGGTGGCATCTCTGGGCACTAGGACACAAGTTTGATCCCTGGCCTGGCACCATGGGTTAAGGATCCAGCATTGCTGCAGCTGCAGCATAGGTCACAACTGTGGCTTGGATCTGATCCTGGCCCAGGAACTCCATATGCCAGGAGGATGGGGATGGTGGGAGTGGGGGGCAAAAACAAACAAACACCAGATATATCCTTTAAAATCACTGAAGACCATCATTGTAACTTATAAAAATTATTGCCCTTTTAAGTTTAAGAAATAAGTCAGCATTACCTAAACTCTCTGGACTCTTAATATTCATATTATCTGATAAAATGTGCGCAGCCATTTTTTTTGCAGTGATTGACAGATAAAGAACAACTAAATTCCTCTTGATTATAGAAAAAAAAACAAAAAAAGCTGAGCATGGAGTAGATTAAGTTACTACCCTCTGGTTTGTTCCATTCAGTAGTGATGTTGTCTTCTTTGACACAGACCAGTTTATGTCTGACTTGGAACACCAGCAGCCATCAGGTTCAGCAGAGAAATGGCCTAACCACAGTGAGCTCTCATGTCCAGCTCATTTCTGGAGAATATAGAGGGTGAGTGTTGATTGAAATGTGTCATTGTTTTTGTGCCCAAGTCTGATATTTGCATGCAGTGGCCGGATTTGCATGTGCTGAAGAGGAGGGGGTATACTTGGGTACCTTCTTGGTAGGGGCCAGCTCATTATCTTTGGAGCTAAACTTTGACCATGAGACTTTGCTTTTTAAATCTAACCACATTCAAACTCTCACACTTGTACTTATAAATTTAATCTGGGTTTGAATAGAAGGCCAGTATTGACTGGATTTATTAAACCAAAGCAGAGGGAGGCCTATCTGTATGAATTCTATGGCTTGGATGCCAAGTAAGTTTGATTGATAATCAGGTGTGTAAGCCTATTCATTTCTGGTCAAGTACTCTAGTTTTGATATGAGGTGGTATGGAATGATAATAAAGCAGGAAATGTTAGCTGTTTGCTAGAGGCAACCTGGATTACTTACCCTTTAGCCTGCCCTTTAGGCTCTGTTTGCACTCCTGGGAGTTCATCTGGGACTCCATTTGGAAGGAATCAGTGCTTGCGAGGGTGGGAGTTGGGCCTCGGACCTCTCTGCTTCAGCAACCAAGCATAGCCCTCCCTTTCTCTCACACAGACAGCTTCTTTCTTCAAAGACTCGAAGACATGAGAAAGTCTATGATGGAAATTATAAATATACAGAAAGTTCCTGTTGTGGCATAGCGGAAATAAACCTGACTAGTATCCATGAGGATGCGGGTTCAATCACAGGTCTTGCTCAGTACATTGGGGATCCAGCGTTGCCGTGAGCTGTGGTGTAAGTCGCAGATGCGACTCAGATCCCAAGTTGCTGTGGCTGTGGTACAGGCCAGCAGCTACAGCTCCGATTCGAGCCCTAGCCTGGGAACTTCCATGTGCCAAGGGCGCGGCCCTAAAAAGAAAAAAGAAAAAGAAATTATAAATATACAGCTTGTAATTCTCAAAATGCCATTTGATTCTGATTTTAATGAAATTAGATTTGAAAGAGTACTTAGAGATCTTTCTCATGGAGTTCCCATCGTGGCTCAGTGGTTAACAAATCCAACTAGGAACCATGAGATTGCGGGTTCAATCCCTGGCCTTGCTCAGTGGGTTAAGGATCTGGAGTTGCCGTGAGCTGTGGTGTAGGTTGCAGATGCAGCTCAGATCCCGCGTTGCTGTGGCTGTGGCAAAGGCCAGCGGCTACAGCTCCTGTTAGACCCCTAGCCTCAGAACCTCCATATGCTGCGGGTGCGGCCCTAGATAAGGCAAAAAGACAAAAAAAAAAAAGGAAATCTTGCTTACTACCCAAATCTTTATAATTTAAGATACTAAAGCCTCGTGATTAGCCATAGGACCAAAACTCTGTCTTCTCCCAGAAGCTGGGCCAGCCTAACCTGGTTATACATCATTGGCAACGAAATTTCTACCTGTCCATAAAACTCTCAGGAGAGTTATAACCAGAAGGACTTAAATGAATATCCTCATGTTATTATTATAGGTGAGAAAACCAGTTCAAAGACTGAGTTGCCCTCTGTAAATCAACTGTAATAAAAAATGTTTTAAAAAAAGATTAAGTTGGAGTTCCTGTCATGGTGCAGAGGAAACACATCCAACTAGGAGGAACCATGAGGTTGTGGGTTCGATCCCTGGCTCGCTCACTGGGTTAAGGATCTGGCGTTGCTGTGGCTGTGGCATAGGCCATCAGCTATAGCTCTGATTAGACCCCTAGCCTGGGAACCTCCATATGCAGCAAGTGTGGCCCTAAAAAAGCAAAAAACAAAACAAATTAAAAAAAAAGTTGCCCTGGTCACATCACAGCTGAACCAAAATTAAAGTTTATTTTTTTCTAGTGTTAACCCCATTGCCCTTCCCGTGTGTGAAGCAACATGTTGGTCACTAGTGATCTTGGTAAGAAATGTGTCTGTAAAATGAAGAGATCAATAGGTGACTAAAGAGCGAACAGGAGGTAAGAACGTAGAAACAGCAGTGTAGATAACTCCTTTAAGATGTTAAACAGTGAAAATAAAAAGCAGATATAGACCCATGTGGGTCTAGGATTTTATTAGTTTGCTTACTTGCTTATTTGAGATAGAGACATACCTATGTTTAATGCTGAGAAGAATCCAGGAGGAGAGAGTGGCTGAGTAGATTGATTAAAGAGATGGAAGAGTGGAAAAAGTCGATGGAGCAAGGTCTTGAAGAAGCAAGCCTGTAGGATTGATAGCATGGGTTGTGGAATGAGTCATGTGGATTGTATTACAGCTCTGGGGCTCAGTTTGTGCCCTGGAGACAATGGATTTGGGGGTATATAGAAATGGACAAAATTACTCAGATGTACAAAATGAATAAAAAATACAGTAAAGGACAGTCTTTTTTTGTTGTTGTTGCACCTGAGGCATATGAACTGTCCCAGGCCAGGGACTGAATCTGAGATGCAGCTGTGACCTTTGCAGGATCCTTAACCCCCCTAAGGCTGGGATTGAACCCTTGCCATGGCAGAGACATTTGACGAATCAGGAACTCCAAGGACAGAGTCTTTTTATAAGCCTGAAATTCAGAATCCCACATCTTAACCCAAATTAAAAATGTTTCTTTTGGTAGTTCCCATCGTGGCTCAGCAGAAACGAATCCAACTAGGAACCATGAGGTTCCGGGTTCTATCCCTGGCCTTCCTCAGTGAGTTAAGGATCCAACGTTGCCGGGAGCTGTGGTGTAGGTTGCAGATGCGGCTTGGATCCCGCGTTGCTGAGGCTATGGTGTAGGCTGGCCGCTGTAGCTCCAATTAGACCCCTAGCCTGGGAACCTCCACGTGCCACGGGTGTGGCCGTAAAACAACAAAACAAACCAAAACAAAAAATGTTTCTTTCTTTTCTTTCTTTCTTTCTTTCTTTCTTTTTTGCTTTTTAGGGCTACACTTGTGGCATATGGAAGTTCCCAGGCTAGGGTTCAGATTGGAGCTGCCAGCTGCAGCCACAGCTATCCTAGATCCAAGCCATGTCTATGACATACATCACAGGTCACAGCAACACCAGATCCTTAAACCACTGAGCAAGGCCAGGGATCAAACCTGAGTCCTCATGGGTACTAGTCGGGTTCATTACCACTGAACTACAGCAGGAACTCTAGAAATTTATTATTTTGGCCTCCCCCACCCCACAGTTCAGTTTTTGCAGATATAAAAACATACATATTGGAGTTCTCTTGTGGCACAGTAGCTTAAGGATCCAGCATTGTCATGAAAGTGGCCTGGGTCACTGCTGTTACATGAATTTGATCCCTGCCTTGGGAACTTCCACATGCAGCTAGTGCAAACCCTCCCCCCCCACCCAAAAAATATATATATGTATGTATACATACATACATACATATATGCTGGAGTTACTGCATGGCTCAACAGGTTAAGGATCCAGTTTTGTCACTGCTATAGCTCTGGTTACTGCTGTGGCATGAGTTGGCTCTCTGGCCCAGGCACTTTTGCATGCTGTAGGCACAGCCAAAAAAAACCCATACATGCTGATACTTGAATATACTTTCAAGTAACTCTTTACTCAGCTGGATATTTAATGTGTGTTTTTTTTTGGTCTTTTTTTTTGTTAGGGTCGCACCTGTGCATATCGAAGTTCCCAGGCTAGGGGTCTAATCAGAGCTGTTGCCGCCAGCCTATGCCAGAGCCACAGCAACGCCAGAGCCGAGTCACGTCTGCAACCTACACCACAGCTCACGGCAACACTGGGTCCTTAACCCACTGAGTGAGGTCAGGGATCGAACCCGCAACCTTATGGTTCCTAGTCGGATTAGTTTCCGCTGCGTCATGATGGGAACTCCTTAATGTACATTTTTATAGAATGTTTTGAGTTAACTTTTTCTAGAGGAAAGACATGTATGACACTTAGTATAGCATCACATGTGTAAAAGATTTCTTAGAAAGAAACGACACATAATAATAGGACTGATCTCCTCAGTCGTGAAATAAAAAGTATCATAATTTCCCTGTATTACTGTTAAAACTAATGTTAAAAGTGCAGACTGGAGTTCCCATTGTGGCTCAGTGGAAACGAATCCGACTAGGAACCATGAGGTTGCAGGTTCGATCCCTGCCTTGCTCAGTGGGTTAAGGATCCAGTGTTGCCCTGAGCTGTGGTGTACGTCGCAGACAAGGCTTGGATCCTGTGTTGCTGTGGCTGTGGTGTAGATCGGCAGCTGTGGCTCTGATTCGACCCTTAGCCTGGGAACCTCCATATGCCGCGAGAGGTTAAAAAAAAAGGTGAAGACTATCTTGGAGGTCCCGTGTGACTCAGCAGGTTAAGGATCTAGAGTTGTTACTGCAGTGGCTCGAGTCACTGCTGTGGCACAGTTTGAGCTCCTCGTCTGGGAACCTCCATATTCTGAGTGTGTAGCCAAAAATTTAAAAAGTATAGATACCTGATCTTTTGTGCTGGTAATTTTCAATCTGTCCTGTGGTGGGAAGCTGTCTAGAGTTCAGTGTGAAAGTTAAGATAACTAGTTAAAAACTTGGTATGAGTTCTTGCTGTTTCACTAGGTTAGTTAGCAAGCAGTCTACCACAGATACATTCTAAATTTTCAGGAGCTATTTTCTCTCTTTAGCTTGAAATAGCAAATTAATCAGATTTTGAATGCAGCTTAATTCTTCAGCTCATTTCATAAATAGTTGAATTCAGTATTTTACGTATTTAGATGGAATTCTTATAACTTATCTAATAACCTAAAAGTAACTCTTAGGAAAACTATGCTATAGAGTAATAAACTATAAAGTAATATTAGTGTCTCATTTATTTAAAATTATTTCTAGGAGTTCTCACTGTGGCACAGTGGGTTAAGGATCCTGCGTTCTCTCTGTGGCAGCGTAGGTTCAGTCCCTGGCCTGGAGCAATGGATTAAAGTATCTGGCGTTGCGCCAGCTGCAGCATAGGTTGCAGCTGAAGCTTAGATTCAATCCCAAGCCTGGGAACTTCAGGTGTGGGGAAAAAAATTATTTCTATTCCTTTACTTCCAAATTTCTCTTGTTTCTTTGTTTCAAGTAAAATTCAGAAAACGGTTATACCCATATATAGCATATGCAGCATAGGTTGCAGCTGAAGCTTAGATTCAATCCCAAGCCTGGGAACTGCAGGTGTGGGGAAAAAAATTATTTCTATTCTTTTATTTCCAAATTTCTCGTTTCTTTGTTTCAAGTAAAATTCAGAAAACGGTTATACCCATATATAGTCTTATTTTTTTATACAAAATATTATAAAATTGTTCATCTAGAGAATGAATTATACCTCTAATCTTGGGGTGTAGGGAAAGGAAGAAAGTATAAATTTGCCAGTCTTTGATGAATGTTCATTGCAGCTTTATTTTTTTATTTTTTTTTTTTTTAAGGACCATACCAACGGCGTATGGAAGTTCCCAGGCTAGGGGTTGAATCAGAGCTGCAGCTGCCAGTCTGCACCACAGCCATAGCAATGCCAGATCCAAGCCTAATCTGTGACCTGCACCACAGTTCACGGCAACACCAGATCCTTAACCCACTGAGTAGGGCCAGGATTAAACCTACATCTTCATGGATACCAGTTGGGTTTGTTACCACTGAGCCACAATGGGAACTCCCAACTGCAGCTTTAGAATGAAATAATATGCATAACTGAAGTCTGATTATACTCCAAAATACTTTGCAGAAATGATCAAGATGTTATAGATGCTAGTTTTGGACTTTTGTGTGTTTGACAATGTGTATCCTCCTATTCCAGAAGCTATGCCTTGGGTTACTCTGCCCCTCCACCTGGTGGTGAGATTTCATACCACACTATGCTTGCCCACTCTACTCTTGAGTGTTTAAGCATTTGAAATAGCTTTAAATATGAGGTCTGTTGTTACTCAAATACTTCATTCTTATGTATAGCAGTTTTTTCTTATACCAGTTTTTTCTGTTTTTGGGTGGCTCTGACTACTTTTGTGGTGGCACAGGCAATCCAGGTGTTGAGGTAATGGGAGTCAAAGATGGTGGCTGCCACAAGTGGGCCAAATGCTGTGACCTACATAACCTGCTACCATGGGTATTGACTCTTGTTCTAGGCTTTTTATTTTTATTTTTTATTTTTTGTCTTTTTAGGGCCACACCCAAGACATATGGAGGTTCCCAGGCTAGGGATCAAATTGGAGCTGTAGCTGCTGGCCTATGTCACAGATACAACACCACCAGATCTGAGCCGAGTCTGCAACTTACACCACAGCTCATGGCAATGCCGGATCCTTAACTCACTGAGTGAGAGACCAGGGATCGAACCTGTATCCTCACAGTTATATTTGTTTCCTCTGAGCCATGATGGGAACTACAAGAAATAACTTAAGTATTGTACTTACCAAGGTTGCTGTAAATTACATTATAGATTTGTTTACCAGAATAATTTTTTTCTTAATGGCCATTCCCACAGCATGTGGAAGTTCCTGAGCTAGGGAATTGAAACCAAGCCACAGCTGCAACCTCTGTGCCACAGCTGTGGCATTGCCAGATCCTTTAACATGCTGCACCAGGCAGGGATTGAACCTGCACCTACCTGAGCCGATACAGTGAGATTCTTTTTTTTTTTTTTTGGTATTTTTAGGGCCGAACCTGAGGCATATGGAGGTTCCCAGGCTAGGGGTCGAATCGGAGCTACAGATGCCAGCCTACGTCACAGCCCCAGCAATGCAGGATGCGAGCTGCGTCTGCCACCTACACCACAGCTCACAGCAGTACCGGATTTAACCCACTGAGAAAGGCCAGGGATTGAACTTGCATCCTCACGGATCCTAGTCGGGTTCGTTCATCACTGAGCCGTGAAGGGAATTCCGTACAGTCAAATTCTTAACCACCTGTGCCACAGAGGGAACTCATACCAGAATTTTTTTTTTTTTTTTGATCTTTTTGTTTTTTAGGGCATACCTATGGCATATGGAGGTTCCCAGGCTAGGGGTCTAATTGGAGCTGTTGCTGCTGGCCTACACCAGAGCTACAGCAACGCCAGATCCGAGCCTCATCTTCAACCTACAGCAAAGCTCATGGCAACGCCAGATCATTAACCCACTGTGCGATGCCAGGGATTGAACCTGCAACCTCATGGTTCCTACTCAGATTCGTTTCCACTGCGCCATGATGGGAACTCCCAGAATAATTTTTTTTAGGGCCACACTTGTGGCATATGGAAGTTCCCAGGCTGGAGTCTTATCGGAGCTATAGCTGCCAGCCTATGTCACAGCCACAGCAATGTAGGATCCGAGCTGCATTTGCAACGTGCACCACAGCTCATGGCAACACCAGATCCTTAACCCACTCAGCAAGACCAGGGATCAAACCTGCAACCTCATGGTTCCTAGTCAGATTTGTTTCTGCTGAGTGACGGAATGCCCCAGAATAATTTTTAATTTGCTTAAGCTGATACTCAAATTTTGGCCAGTCATATTAGAAGTCTAGGAATCCAGAGATGGGATCCAGATTCCAGAGCTTCCACCCTAAGCTCCGGAGAAGTGAAGGACAGAGGAGAGCAGTGGACTTGTATACTGTGCTGCACTCAAGTTATTGCTAAAGGATGGTGAAAGTACTCCTTTGTTGCAGTTCTGACTTTGTCCTAAAATTCACATTCAGTCTCTCTTATTTGAGCGTAATATGTGTTGTTGTTTTGGCAAGTCCCCAGGTTATATTTAAGATTCAGTTGACACGTGCTTTCAGTCAGCACTCAGTATTTACTAAGCAATAAGGATTCATTGGAGAACAAGATAGACAAGTTCCCTGCCCTATTGGAACTTAAATCTGCATTATGTATTAATGTTATGTATTAAAGTACATTTGAGTACTTTTTTTTTTTTTGTCTTTTTTAGGTCCGTACCTGCAGCATGTGGAGAGTCCCAGGCTAGGCGTCTAGTCAGAGCTGTTGCTGCCAGTCTACGCCGAAGTGATAACAATGCCAGATCCAAGCCGCGCCGGCAACACCAGATCGTTAACCCACTGAGCCAGGCCAGGGATCAAACCTGCAACCTCATGATTCCTAGTTGGATTCGTTTCCGCTGTGCCACGACAGGAACTCCTTGAGTACTTCTTTGTGGGAAATCTTCTTGGCTTTATCCTAGTCTAATATCCTGAACTCAGGAGTTCACGTTGTGGTTCAGATGGTTAAGACCTAATTAGTATGCCTGAGGATATGGGTTTGATCACTGGCCTCACTCAGTGGGTTAAGGATCTGGCATTGCTGCAAGCTGCAGTGTAGGTTGAAGACTCGACTCAGATCTGGCATTTCAGTGACTGTGGCGTTAGACTGGCAACTGTAGGCCAATTCAACCCCTACCCTAGAAACTTCCATATACTACAGGTGCAGCCCTGAAAAGGAAAGAAAAAAAAAATCCTGAACTGTCAAGAATCTTCTAGATTGCTTCTACTAAATGAGGTTAGGCACACTAGGCAAAAGAACAGCATAAATTTGGTAAGGGGGAGTAGAAAAAACAGCTTTGATCAGGCATTTGCTATAAAGGTCACCACCTGGTTACTGTGGAAAACCATGTTTTAATCCTTATTATCAAATTGTACTTGGTAAGTGGGTGGATAGTGCTAATTATAGACCCTCATCCTTAAAGACATAGGAAGGAGCTCCCTGTGGCCTAGTGGGTTAAGGACCCACTGTTGTCACTGCAGTGGCTCAGGCCACTGCTGTGGCACAGGTTTGACCCCAGCCCCAGGAACTTCCACATGCCATTGATACAGCCGAAAACAATAAAGACATAGGAAAACAGTATCTTATATGACTTTTTTTTAAGGCCACAGGTGCGGCATATATGGAAGTTCCCAGGCCAGGGGTCAAATCAGAGTTACAGCTGCTGGTCTACGCCACAGGCAAGGCAACACCAGATCCAAGTTGTGTCTGTGACCTGTAACCACAGCTCACGGCAGCACCGAATCATTAACCCACAAAGGGGCCAAGGATTGAACCCACATCCTCATGGATACTAGTCGGGTTCGTTTCCTCTGAGCCACAACAAAGGAACTCTTATTACATGATTTTTTTTTTTTTTTTTTTTGAATGACCACACTAGTGGCATGTGGAAGTTCCTAGGCCAGGGATCGAATCTGAGCTGCAGCTGTGGCAACACTGGATCCTTTAACCCACTGAGCTGGGCCAGGAATGGAACATCTCTTTTTCTTTTTCTTTTTAGAACCTCATACTTGGCATATGGAAGTTCCCAAGCCAGGGGCCTATGCCACAGCCACACCAACACCAGATCCAAGCCGTGTCTGCAACCTGCACCACAGCTCACAGCAATGCCGGATCCTTAACCCACTGAGCAAGGCCAGGGATTGAATCCACATCCTTATGGATACTAGTCAGGTTCATTTCTGCTGAGCTACAATGGGAACTCCCACCTGGAACATCTTTAAAGCTACCATCTTTGGCAGGAATGATCGATGGTGAAAGGTAGCTTGAATGCGAGCTCAGTACTTGATTCTATATTTGGCTTTTTGCCACTGCTGTGAGACCTGTCTAAATAGACTGTGTCAAAATCAGATGCCATGTGTTATTAATATTCCTGGGTCCCTTTCCTACGCCTTCACTTCATAAACTTTCAGTGTACTAGTTCCAAATAGCTTCCACGTAATTGTACTGATTTAGGATTCATATATTCAAGACATCAGAAACTGACATTTCCTCTTTAATAAGGTCCTTGTCCTTCAGGAGCTCACAAGCTCTTTGACAGCTAATACTGATACCTACTGATAATCTCATGTGATGAGTAATCCTCAGGTCCTTGCACAGAGATCACAGGCCATCCTGTGCTTCCTTTTTAGCATGAGATTACCTCATAGACCCACATATTAAATCCACACTGAAAATAACCTTTGTTTCTGTTGTTATGACCCTTTATATGCTATATAAGGGTTTAAAAAAAAAAGGCCTCCATTATACTTATGAGGTAACTGAAATGTATTGTCATGCAAAACATTCCCATAATTTTTCATTTATACAGAAACTGTTTCGTGAGTTTAGATTAATTCTATCTTTCATCACAATAGTCAATAAAGCCTTGCCTGGAAAAATTACTTAAAAAGCATCCTCGTCATTCCCACTGTGGCACAGCAGGTCAAGGATCTGGCATTTTCACAGCTATGGCATAGGTCGCTATTGTGGCTCGGATTCAGTCCCTGGTCTGGGAACGTCCATATGCTGTTGCTGTGGCCCAGAAAGAAAAAAAAAACACTTTCTATCTGGAGTTTTCCTGTGGCACAGTGGGTTAAGAATCTGGCATTGTTGTTGAAGTTGCTGCTGTGGCAAGGGTTCAAACCCTGCACCTGGGAATTTCCACATGCCATGGGCAGCCAAAAAAAAAAAGCACCCTCTGTCTGACAAAGACTTTCATAAGTCTATGTCAATGACCTTTAGAAATTGATCTCAGTTAAGATTATTAGGGTTCACCAGTGCCTCTTAATATTCATCTTTTTGTAATGAGAGAGCTTTTTCTTGAGTATATGCATAGGAATGGAATTAGTATAGAATATTTATTTGTTTATTTTGGTTTTTAGGGCTGCACCTGCCGCATATGGATGTTCCCAGGGTAGGTAGGGGTCTCACTGGAGCGGCCAGCCTACACCACAGCCACAGCAATGTGGGATCTGAGCCGAGTCTGCAACCTATACCACAACTCATGGATACTAGTTGGGTTTGTTTCCCACTGAGTCACAATGGGAACTCCTAAAATCTTTAGTTGATAAGGCAAAGAATTTTCATTTCAAAGCAAAGAGTTCTTGGAGTTCCCGTCGTGGCTCATTGGTTTAATGAATCCGACTAGGAACCATGAGATTGCGGGTTCGATCCCTCCCTCCATAATGCTGCGAGTGTGGGCCTAGATGAGGCAAAAAAAAGGAAAGACAAAAAAAAAAAAGTTCTTGTAGCTCCTGCTGTGGTACAACGGAATTGGCAGAGTCCTGGGACCTAGGATTTGATCCCCTGCCCGGTACAGTGGGTCGGGGATCTGGCATAGCTGGAGCTGTATCTTGGATCAGATCCCTGACCCAGGAGCTCCATATGCTGTGGGTCAGCCCAAAAAAAAAAAAAAAAAAAAAAGGGCAAAGAGTTCTCATGGTTCTCATGGTGAGTGAACTAAAAGGTTCTCATTTGGGGGTGTTACTTTTTTTTTGTCTTTTGATGTTTTAGGGCCGAACCTGTGGCATATGGAGGTTCCCAGGCTAGGGGTTCAGTCGGAGCTACAGCTCCCAGCCCACGTCACGGCCACAGCAATGCAGGATTCAGGCTGCATCTGCGACCTACACCACAGCCCATGGCAACTGAGCAAGGCCTAGTCGGATTCATTTCCACTGCGCCACAACGGGAACTCCCGGCTTGTTCCCTTCTATACTAGTTCCTTAAGATTGAAAATGTTTGCATTGGACCTCACACAAGATTGCTTCCTGAGGTGCTTGGCACATTATAAAAAGCAACAAACCAAGAGCCTTTTCTGAGAGGATCAGAAACAATACAAATGCCCCCACATAATAAAGGATGTGTGTATTAGCATATGGTAACAAAATAACCACCAAATCTCAATGGTTTACTCTCACCATGGCATTTATTTTAATTCATTTTATTTACAAGGTGCACTGCAGGAATCAGGAAGGCAAAACTCTTCTAAAGGGATGCACATTAAGGAAAAGTTAGATTAAAGGTGAACACATTTCAAAAATACCCTATCCTTGAGTTCCTGTCGTGGCTAGGCGGAAACAAATCTGACTAGTATCCATGAGGACGCAGCTTCAATCCCTGGCTGTTTAGTGGGTTAAGGATCCGGCATTGGGAGTTCCTGTCATGGCTCAGTGGTTAACGAATCCGACTAGGAACCATAAGGTTGCAGGTTCGATCCCTGGCCTTGCTCCGTGGGTTGCCGTGAGCTGTGGTGTAGGTTGCAGA